>JAJIZL010005309.1:0-24512 GCA_023969395.1 Amblyomma maculatum | reverse complement strand
TTTTCTTCATCTGTACGGCCACCGCTACCGATCAACTCCACCTTCAATGCCTTATAGGTATAACAATAAAGCCGTAAGAATTCCTTTTCCCACAGACTTTTGGTTAATCGAGTATTGTTTTCGCCTTTGTTTAACCTTGTTCTGACTTCTTATTTTACGCTGTATTTTGTAAGTAACTCTTGCCCATATTTATTCTATCTAAAATACTTCATTTGTTATTTTTATAATTTTCTTTTTATCGCAGTGTTTTGTTCATTGTCGGGTTTTCCCCTTGTCATTTACCGAGCCGTCTTTTGTCACTATCATGTCATGGCGTTTTAGTTTTTTTAGTGCACTCTATTATGATGTAGTGTAATTTGGACTACTATCTATAAATATTCAAATGTTTGTAAGAGAAAGTGACTTTCGTAAACTTATTCTTTAATCCCACACCGACACACGTACTTCACGGGGTGACCGGCCTAACTTTTAAATGTATTCTCAAACCTCATAGTGGGACGACGGGTAACCGTAAAAGGGATCCCGTGCCTCTGTTGACCGTAAAGATGGGGTGTTGTGGCACCACCTTTCCTGCAAGCGAACAAGGCCTGCTAATCCTCTCAGCTGAGGAGGAGGCAGTTTCCCATATAGGTGCACTGTAATTATGGATGGGCCATCCATGTATTGTCACAGTGCGCGCGCCCGGTGGCAGAATATCGATGCGTGATCCACACTGAAACATAAGGAGTCATTCGAAAATCACTAGATACGTGAGAAGAGGAAATTAGCAAGTTTCTTTCTAGAGCACGCACCTGTAGAAGCCAGAAGCCACGCATGGAAAACTTCTCGAAGAATCTGAAAACCGCGCAGCGTACGGAAAGACATGCTCCGATATTTACCGGCATAGGTGTCCAGCACCGTGTTCCCAATTAGCTACCATGGCGAAGCAAACATGTATTTACACCAGTAAGAACTAATCAAATTTACCCAGGACTTACCTCTTAACAGCAGCCCCGAACATACACCTGATATCGCTGATCGGTTAACGTGTAAAACTGCTAACATTAGCCCTCCAGTCGTGAACCCTGCCCATATAATGCATTACCTCATCATTCCAAATCATTATTCCGACAAACTACTCAGATGGCATTCTTTATACTGTTCAACGTGCGTGCCATTTTGACACTTTGTCTTTCACCCATCATGGAAAAAAAAAGAGACTTCACAATTTAGAACACAATGTGGCATGGCAAGGGGCCCTGAAGGCGTCTCGCCGTCGACTGCACCTCAGTATTGCGATCACGGCGCGCGTGGCAAAGCGTGAAGTAGCGCTTCCAGCGACATATCGATCAGTGAAGCAGCGCTACGCACGAAGTGAACGCACCTGCGCCGATGGCCACTATGCTTTAGAAAGCACGCTTCTTGTTATCTCTCTTCCTGTTGGCCCCCGCTTGTCGAAGGCCCACTCGAGTTGTTGCCTCCACACACAGCGATCAGGCCTGCATTGTGCGTGTGCGGTAAAAGAGAAATTAGTGCAGGTGTTCCGACCACAGCACGCAGCTCGACCAGTCTTTCACATCCCATATAGGCAAAAGGAGCGCATATTGTTTTGCCAGAAAGCGCTCCTGCGGCACACTGCGTTCTTTTCTGCCCTTGCTTCTTCTCGATGAGCTCCTCTGCGTCTTGTAAGAATAAAGTGCGTTAGATTTGTCTTATTTGCATACGACCACATTTGAACATCTCATCATTTTTCTAGGTACGCTTCAGTGCAGTTGCTTTAAATGATTTCTCATTATGCAGCTTTAGTAAGATGCTCTGATCATTTTGTCGGGCTCTTCTATCCAGAGGGCTATTTCAAACGAATATCTATTCCCTCACTGACAATTACTTTTTTATTAGTTCTCTGCTTTCTCTGTTACATTTAATTGTCCATTCTTGATGCCACAAGTTGATGTCTCTCCAATGCCCCGTCTTCATTTCTATATTCGTTGACGAGGTTATTGCTTTTTCATTTGCCTCACCTCCTCCGCCTTTTTTTTAAGAAGGGTATTATAAAACACACCCCGCCTCTGTGATATTTTTTCACCTTGTTTAAGGAGCGATGGCTTTATGCTCCAGAGCGTGAAATTAGTATTCAGTTCGTTCATTCCTCATTCTGGAGCGTGACGTTAGCTAAGTATGCACTTGAATCGATTGCGCTTATGTGACCTGTCTCGGCCTTTCCTGCGTGGTCGAGTTCAACACACTTCCGGATGTACACAAATGAGCTATTGCAGATATACTATCATAAGCACGCCTTTCTGACGTCCAATACAGATATCGCTAGGAACGCTCACGAGCCCTCTTGTTCTCCGTTCTTTGTTTCTTCTTAAGAAGGGTAAAAACGGTGTTCGTGTGTTGTGCGATGTTAATGCACGCCAAAGATCCCCAGGATTGCTCTCACTGCCTCAAGTTACGATTCCAAATACATAATCTCCGACTCGCGGGGGGGGCCGGCCAGAACGTCAAACGAGGCTACAGTTCCTTCCTAGCCTATCCAATCTACCCAAGTTGCGTACGGGATACGGAACCTGTAAATCATTACTTTATATGAGCCCCAGCTCCTCGGGGGATGGCAGGAAACGAGGCCGTAGCGCACCTACCGGCGCGCTCTCTCATTGGGCTGCTTTCTCCTCCCCACCCGATCAGGAACCAGATTTTATCCTGGCTTCACAGATTTTATTCGTAGCACTATTAAAACATGCTATCAAGATAGTCATCACCTTTACCCGCGCCCATTCAAAGGCTGCTAGAAGGCGGATGAGCGGCTCTTTCTCCGCCTTCTTACGAATGCATTGCTGTGCCCAGAAACCCTGAAATATTTGACCCCTCCTTTAGCAGCACCTTCCCGCACTGTAAAGTGGTGTCTTCGGACACCTATCACATGGTGTTCCTGCCCCTTCAAGCTGCCTATTCCCCTCTTCCCAACCACCAACAAAACGTGTCAGGATTGGGACGCGATTTTGCTCGGCTTCCGAGACTTACATGCCCACCAAACCTTAACCAGCCGTGCCCAGGAGGCGGTTACTGCCACGGTGGTCCTAAGCTAGATGGACGCCCAAGAGACTTCCACTTAGCGCTTGTAAGGATCGGTGCATTAAGGGCTGATTCAAGCATACCTCCTGTCCATTTTGTAGCCCAATAAATGTGCGTTGTGTTGTCAGAGCATGTCAAAGAAATTGCCGAAGCCCTTCACTTCGGCGTTCCTCAAAGCTTGAGCCAGTTTGGGATGTTAAGCCCCATAAACAAAGAAACAAACAATCATGTTTTGACCACCATCACACAGGTGGTCAACATTACTCCATAGACCGCCTCTATGGCACCTATTTCTCCTTTTCTACTTTCGCTCCCATATACCCTTAAATTACGGTACTGTTCAGCTGTCTGCGATGAAGTGTGACAGATACGGAGCCTTCACATTCACAAACACCAATTTATGATTACAATTTCACAATAAAAGACGGGCAGATGTTCTCTGAAAAATTGCATGACATTGGTGATAGTTTCGAAAGTGCCTTTTTACTGCTAGCAGTGAGAGACATCGAGGGATCTTCACATCCTAATCGCCGGCGGTAACGCGAATTTCTATCTCGCTTCATCTGAAACATTTACACTCCGCGCGTAAGACCGGACATTGAATGTGGTCTCTCTCAGTCTCTCATACGATTAGTAATACTCCTGTTTCGCAGGAATCAGAACAACTATTACGGAGGGTTATTCCGCTTAAGCCTAGTTATCTGACATTATGCTCTGTGCTGCACATACACTTGACGACTTAGTAGAGTGTTGGTTTGAGCTTGTTGATGAGAATGAATAATAATAAGCAGCAACGCGAATAGAGAGGGACGAACACTATACAACAGAATAAGCTCTGAATTAGATCAGTGCCGGTCCTGTTGTCATGGCAGACGAACGCTGAGTAAAGTATCGTATTGTTATATAAAAGCTCGATCCTCATGAGGCATAAACAGAGCTCTAAAATCGTGTCATTAAGCCCCGATTTTAGTTTTTCTCTTTCGATAATTAAGCACACTGCTGATGCAAAACTATTTTACGATAAATATTGTTCCTACCATAGCGTTCCAAAGCAAATCAGGCAATGAGAGACGCGGTATCGGAGGACTTCGGAACTTTCCACCAGCATGGGGCTCTGTAACGTGCACCGACATCGCACGTTTATTTTCTGCGACCTGTCTCTGCATCTTTGCCTCATGAAAGGGATGAGCGATATAAAAAGCGATTGTCATTCTAGTACCCATTCTTGTCACAACGTTTCCATCAACGTTTTGATGACAACTGTAATTCAAACGGCACCCTCTCTCAATCTCCCCATGGCGAAAACGTTTTGAATTAAGTCTTTTTGCTAGAGGAGAAAATCACCAAGCCGAATGTTTTAGGGCTTTTCGTTTGGCAAAATTTGAGTGGGCACAAGTTTTATTTTTCTTTCATGACTAATACGCGTCATAAAATTGAAACAAACGCCCTGCTCTCAGTGTTAAGTTCTACGAACACAACCATAATTTTCCATTCAAGGCAGCCTCGCTTTCTTTATACACCTGAATAGAATGCCCGCATATGTAGTTGTTTTTTTTTCATGAACAGCACTTTTTCCTTGAATGCAATGATACACAGTGATCTTTTACTCAATAGCACTCCCACAAAGATTGCCACGATACTTGTCTCAACTTTATTCATTATTATATGCGTTAATTAAGGTGCAAAAAATTACTCTGCTTGTTGTTTGTTTAAAGAGAATGGATGTCTCGTAGGAAAGTGAGGATAGTAAAAGCAAAGTCAACTTGTTCAAGAGGATGAGAAATCCCGACGTAAAGAGAATCCCCGTAAGCTTTTAGAAGGAGCACTAGACACCAAAAAGCGCGAACAAAGTCTAAACGAACTGATGGAGCCCTGGCTTTTGCGCGTCTGGTTCCAGCGAAGCCAACGGCTAGCTGTCAAGGCATACAAGCATGGTCGGTATAGCAGAGAGGTCGGGGCAGTGTGATAAAGGCGGGCCACTCAACGGAGCCGGTCACCGCGTCGGCGCTAGTTTTCAGAAGAGCGCCGCTCACACAGTTTTCTCCCGGCTTCACAGTGTGTCTAGGTGCCTGGTCTCTGTGTTGCCAGCATTCTGCAGTTCGGGGCGCAAGGCGGAATTGAATATGATGTCGCTATACACAAAGCCGGGTGCAGCCGGTCGATAGGCACAAGGCCCTTGAGTTAATTCCGAAGCAACCGTTCCGTTAGCAGGCATGATGAGTGGGCAAAACTTAAGCCCAGGCGAAGTGGCTGATTAAAACGCGTCAGGACTTTCCCCTTGGGTGAGACCAGCCGTCATTGCAAATGGTCGTGCTTGGGATCCTTGTTGTGTGCATCATAGGAAGTGCGAGCTTTTCAGGCTGCGGGAGAAAATAAAGAATGAGGGAAGAAATAATAAATGTACTTCGCCAATGTTTTTAGATATACGGGGCTCAGTACAGCGCTTACATTCTGGTAATCTTTCCTACTCACTCACTGCGCATAAAATACACCTCCAAACACGCATTACCACTGGAATACTAAACAACGTACTCAAGTATTCGAGTGGTAAGGTATGGCATAGTGTTTCGTATCAAGCTTAGAAGTACACCGATTTCGTACTTATGAGAAGGTTGCCTGCGTAATTTTATCGAGAGATATGAATCTTTATTGCGTTCTAACAAAGCGAGCTGTGCTACACAACTCATAAAATTACCAGCTTTAAATTCGCCTAACCATTTCCCCTGATTTGGCGTCTGAACTGATTTGTTAGCGTGCTTTACTAGAGCAGCAAGGATTAAGGCCTTTAATAATTGAGCATTCCTCGTTATTCCTTAGCGTCCATCGCGAACATTGTGTCCTATTTTAAAACTTGACTGTAGAGAAAATAGGAGAAATAGTGTTTTAATGCCTTTATATTCCCTTAGATGTTCTTTCAAAAGAAGGTAGCTTGATCAATAAACTTTTCCGCATTAAAGCAAGAAAGCCTTTTTCTCGCGTTTGAATCTAACGACAAAGTTAGGTGAAAAAAGAGGGACCATTATGGCCAAGCACTGCATATTTCTTATTTCTGCGCCCTTAACATTCGTTACTTATTTCGACAACTTTTGAGTCCATTTATAGTCTGCTTCTTATAGCCTAATAATGAAGGCCGTATGTTAGATCTACTATATAGGTATAGTGCGGAAGGGCCTAGCGGAAAATACGAATTTGTGAGAACTGGTAAAAGAACGCAGTTCGCAGCCCCGGATATCGTACTTTCTGCGGAGAAGCTCTAGCGCTATTACTTTGAAAGATTTTTATTTTATCTTCCAGTTTTTAAACTCATATTTTCGATAAGTTTAACTACGGCGTTCTTCAGTCCTATATATGATGGGGCGTGTTACATTTTAGTTTGGTTTTCAGGAGCTTTTAAGCCAGAAGTGACCTGTACTACCTCCAACTCAATAAACTTGGTCTGAAATTTGTTCAAAACAGTAAGCACCTACAAAATAATTTACTATTTCTCAAGTTTTGATTTTACATTTAGGTGGCACTCACACATCCTTTAGAGCGAAAGGTACCATTTAAAACACATTCAAACGACCCAAGATGTTAATGCATTGTACCACTTATGCTTTGAAAATTACGTAGTGATGGTTTGTTTGGGTTTATGATTAGCCTAAATGTCCGGAAGCGTTTGGATTACAAGGTTTATTTAGGCGCAGCAGCTTGATAGCGCAATCATTATCCCCAGAGCGAACGCGAGCCGTTGATGGCGCGAACAGAGAATCGAAGTAGAAGAAGATCTCGTGCAAGGGCGCATGCCACGCGAACTCTCGCGACCCCCAGCGTTCGATTGCGTTCGATTGCGTTCTTGCTGGCACCCCATAAGCCGACTGCCGCTCAGTAACAAGCCTGCTAGACGACATGACTACCGCCAGGTAGGCAGCTAGCTCGTATTTTGATTCACGTCTTGTTCCAGCGTGCGCCGAGCATGTCTGGGTTGGTTCGGACGTATGGCGTCACGAAGCGCTCGGTTGTAAAGGGCGGTGCCAATGATGTTCTCCTTGTAGAGTCCATCTCGGCATAGTTGTTTCACGCCGCCAGATTAGCTCTTCAAGCTCTTCAGAGCACTCACCACTTTTCGTTTTCCTAACATGTGCTTCCAATACGACCAGGCCCCCATCGAGATACAGCATCGGTGAGGAGGTCAAGTTCGAAGTGGTTGTCGGCACTAGCCTGTTGTGAGTACACACCTGCAGTATGCTTGCGTCTTAATATATGGCTAAGAGCGACCGCATCTTTGCAATTCCTGCAACAACCGTAACACGAGGAAAACGTATTTTCAGAGATACCAGAGGCACCCTAAACGACTACCTAATCATTTGTGCCGTCGTGGTAACAGCAGGTAGGAGTTATCACTAATAAGGAAACCAGCACCGTGCCGCCTAACACTATAGTTTCAAGTTTGCGTGCCTGCTGTAACCTTACTTGGACATTTGCAGTGGTGCTAAAGAAGGTCCAGCGCCGGATCCACTTTCCGTACACCCTGTTCTTGTTCATCGCCGGCGTCGGATTCGCGTACCAGGACAAGTCGAAACAGAGCCTTGACTCGCTGTCCGTGTGGCTGCGAAACATCAAGTTTCACGTGCTCATGGTGTTCGTGCCTGCTGCCACGGTCTACGCCACGCAGGGCATCAACCACTTCATCTTCCGAAGGTAGTACACAATGCGCTCTCGCCGGAGCTTAAGACTAGACCGATGCGGAACGCAGCTCATTCCAGGTTATCTAGATGGCTGAGTACCTTAAAAAAAAATAAGCAAAACTTGTAGCATTGTACGCCAAAGAAATTGAACGACACAAGGGACACAGCATGCTGCATGTTTCCCGGTAGCCAGGAAGCAATTTTCGGGGCTCGAACAATTCCTACACCGGGTATAAATTCATATCCAGGTAATGTACCTAGTGCTGTTCTTGGACTAACTGGTGCAGCGGAAGCTGTCAGTTGTTTTTAACAGGAAGCTTCCGCTGCTGCGGCCCCTGTGAGCATGCGGTTTCTTTTTCCGTCTTTACACATGCTTGCGGGATGACGAGCCGTGTGCCAAAATTTCTTGTTGGTGACCTTAACCAATAAGCTGTGGCGATAACGAGTTAGCTCGGCATA
This sequence comes from Amblyomma maculatum, assembly GCA_023969395.1. Taxonomy (NCBI): domain Eukaryota; kingdom Metazoa; phylum Arthropoda; class Arachnida; order Ixodida; family Ixodidae; genus Amblyomma; species Amblyomma maculatum. The sequence goes on along the minus strand of JAJIZL010005309.1, from coordinate 16,332 downwards.
CAAACTTGAAGTGGTTACCCGCCGCGGTGGCGGTGCTTTTTAAGACGCTCGGCTAGTGAAGCGGAGTTCTTGAGTTCAAACCCGCGCAATTTAATGGAGGCTAAACGCAATGTGTGTATGTGCTGTGTGATGTCAGCGCAGTTGAAAAGATTATTAGGTGATCGGAATTATTTCGAGTCTTCCACTACGCCACCTATTTCTTTTCTCCGTTTTCACCCCCGCCCCCCTTACCTCCCTTCCCATACGGCGCGGGTCTGTGCCTTCTCTTTCCGGTCAATTAGTATTCTGAAATTGCGGCTGAGGTAATATAACCATTGCTAATGAGTTATTGCGACACCTTTGCGAGTACAGAAAAGGCAACTTTGGTCCGTACTGCACAGCTGAACGCCGGCTCTGTCGAATGTCCGTCGTTACTCTATCAAACAGTAATATAGGTGCAATGCGTTCATTCGCTCATAGCGCCGGCAGGAAGTTGCTGTACAACTAGCTTTTATCAAGCGCCTAAAGGAATGCGAAAATTGCGTTTATGGAAGTTCAGCTATCAACAAATAGCTTGAGCTCAAACGAACTGGAGCTACTGCAGAACATGATGCGCGCTTCAGCAAAGCATATCAGCCCGCACGTTTACTCCCCTAATAGTATAGCAGTGAGGCCCTACAGGGCTGTGGCTGGTACTCCCCTGATGGGGCTAGGACAGGTCGGTCACCGCCGCTTGCGGCGGGGCCTAACCTGCAACAGATGTTTTATCTGTTGTTGGCCGGCATTGCACCCGCCACCATTTCAGTGGTGAACGACGGCTGTTGTTGCGGAGCGCGTCTTTCTCTACCTCTTCTTTTTCTTTCTTCTCTATTTTCTCTTCTGTTTGCACGAGGCAGTGGAGGTGGCTCAGCTATAGAGCCAGCAGCAGGCTCGTGCATTTCCTTTTCCTTCTCCCTACAGCCACAACAACTCCCCTCATGGGGCTGCGACAGGTAGGTCACCGCCGATTGCGGGGGCTTGCCTGCCACCGAATGTTTATCTGTTGTAGGCCGTCATTGCACCCACCACCGCTTCGGTGGTGGACGACGGATGTTGTTGCGGCGCGCGTCTCTCTCTCCCTCTTTCTTTTTTTCTTCTCTGTTTTCTCTTCTGTCTGCATGAGGCAGCGGAGGTGACTCAGCTACAGAGCCAGTAGCAGGCCCGTGCATTTTGTTTTCCTTCTTCCTGCAGCCACAACAACAACAACAACATAGCATTTTCTAAGTGGCATATTGCTTCAGAAGTATTACAAAGTTACAACTGGGAATGTGAATGCACAAGAAATTTATAAACCGTGTTAAATAAAAAAATTGAGAGACGGCGGGATGGTGATACGTACAAATGGAGGACGGCAGTGACGCGGAAGGAAAGTAGTCTGATGCCGCAGAATATATTATCCGCAACCAGTGTGGTATAATTTAGTTTCTAGATCATTCCAACCGGCGACTATAACACCGCAGCACGGCCAGTTTGTGTGCCAGTGTGACCATGTTTGCTGGGTTGGTGTGCCTACAGCCAGATGGAACCAGTCAACGCATTCTCTTCTTTTGCATAGTGGTATATCTGACTCCATAACTTTTGCCCTAATTAAGTTAAAGTTAAATTGGTTCACAGGAAGGGAAAGGCGCAGTAACTGTCACACTTGCTCTGTGGACACCCAAACCGCGCCGTAATAGAAGGGAGGAAGGTGGGAATGAAAGTGGAAAGAGAGAAAGAGGAGCCGCAGTGGAGGGCTACGGAGTAATTTCGACCACCTGGGGATCTTTAACGCGCGCTTTGTTCGAAAAATTGTTGTTCGGTGAAGTATGGCATGTATGGTAGGTAATGATAGGGATGACAGGAACGTTATGCGGCTGCTCTTCAATGTTATTGACACTGCTGCATTTTTACTGCAGAAACGAGGGAAGTTCACAACTTGCTGTTTTTCTGGGAAGGAAATTACCTTTCACAAACTCAAGCTCAAAGCCAGCTAAAGGCGTAATTCAGAAAATGGCCGCGAGAATAATACTCCCCAGTCGTTTCCCTCTATCAGCTCTGCAGTCTTACGCATGTTTTATAAGTGCAGGATATTTAAAGCCAGCTTCAACAAACAGGTTAAGCCTACTCTTATTCGCAGTCTAAAACTTCTCGCGATTGAAATAAGCTTATACGCGTCAGTTACACAGGTGATGCGGCTCAGTATATAAGCCCAACACAGTTTCTTCTGTGTATTAAAGTATAGATGACTGATGTGTGCGCGATCATTACGAGAAGCGTATACAGATCGCCCTGTTGAAAAGCCACCGTCGTGCCCCAAAATTAAGAACACAGGGTCGGAAAATTATGGGGGCCTTCTGTGGGGCTTTTAGACAATGGCGTCGTACGTCGTGCACATGAATTGTGTTAAGTCGGATAAAGTGTGGACAAAATTGGATTACGAGTCAATTATGGAGGATTAGGTGGAGAAAGTTGAATTAAGTTTTTATTAAACTATATTAGCGCTGAGTTATTGAGTAAGAGGTGATTACGGAATGGTGCGTTTTATTAAGCTCGATAATGCAAGATTAGAACGGATTAAGTCTGATTTTGGTGGTTTAAGCTGGAATACGGCAGTTTACGTGGGATTAAGGATGATTACTTCAGATTAGTTCAGATTAGTTCAGATTATGGCAGATTACGTTTGTTTACAGATGATCAAGTTGGAGGAAGGGGAATCCCGTAGAATTAATGTGGGTTGGGTTGTATTAAATGTGACTAATTTGGCCTGTGCTAGATTAGTTTTGTTAATGAAGAATTGATTTCGTATTATTGCAGGCAAGCAGCAGCCTTCTACTTTAGAAGAAATAATTAAGTCTTTTGTTATTAAGTGAGCAGAGAAGGGGCTGCATCTGTTGCAAGCAGTATTTGAACTCATTCAGACAATTTATTTGAAAACAAGCGCCTAGTGCGAAGTGCTGTGCCTGTCATCAGAAAAAAATGTTTTCTCAGTTGAATCTGCATCTCATAGACTACGATCCTTAAAATAGCATGTCTACGTAAAATCATCATCATCATCATCATCATGAGCCTGATTATACCCACTGCAGGGCGAAGGCCTCTCCCATATTTCTCCACTCAACCCGGTTCTGTGCTAGCTGCATCCACTTGACCCCTGCGAACTTCTTAATCTCATCCGCCCACTAACTTTCTGCCGCCCCCTGCTACGCTTTCCTTCCCTTGGAATCCAGTTTGTTACCCTCAGCGACCCTCGGTTATCCTCTCTTCGCACTACATGTCCTGCCCATGTCCATTTCTTCTTCTTAATTTCCCCTAGAATGTCGGTAACTTGAGTTATTTCTCTGACCCACTCTGCACGCTTTCTATGGAGCTTATCATAGGAGGTTGTGGCCAATTACTGCACCAGGGTGGCCAACTCCTGTTCTGGTGAGGGAGTGCGTTGCCAGAGGTGTTCACCGGTATCAGGTCGCACCCCAAACCTGTTTATGCAATTCCATCGACACGCGGATTTTTCATTTTTTTCATCCGGTGGAGAATTGCGCGGCACCGGGATTTGAACCCCGGTCCTCTTGCATGCGAGGCGGATGTTCTACCTCCACGCCACCGCTGCACCTGCGTAAAATCAACTCTCCGTAAAATCAGGATTCATTACTTAACAAAAGAGAGGGATATGTTTAGTACAAATGATAAACTGAGGTCCGTGCTTTCAAAGTTTACCTTATTTAGGAACCAATGATATTTCATTATGCAGCATTAGGATCATGACAACCATGACTAGAGTCACTGTTTATAGTTTGAAAAAAAAAAAAAAGAATAGAGTCACTGTTCATAGTTTGAAAAAAAAAAAGAATGCGTTTGCAATGATGTCGCATTGCATTTTGCGGCTTCATCCTAACCATAGGAGCATAAGTGAATAATGTATTCCAAAAAGATCATGCTTTGTTTACACTTCAGCAGAGTAGCACTTCTTGAATTTGAATAATTTATTTACTTTGCTAGTTGCGAGTTTTGCTATTTCAATCAAGCATATCTTTCATTCAGTAAATTCTATGCGAAATTATAAACGGTTTCAGGTTGGTATTCATGTTGCTGGCAGTGTTCTGTAACTGTATAACCCGCCGTAATTAAGGTTCCTCCTGTATCCTTCGCTGTTTGTTTCTTTGTTAGCTGGTCGCAAATGCTTGGTCACAGAACTTGATAGCACCTGCTGCTTTCAAGCTTAATAAAGTTCCTGTATCAGTGTGATGGTCAAGTGTATTATTTACAGCAGTATGGGTTTCATTTTGTTGAGCATCAGAAGCTATGTCTTCCATGCTTTTTTTCTTCAAAATACTGAATTGAGTAATTATTCAGGTTTGCTGCATGTATTGTTATTTCTCATGCTTTGAATTTTATTTCGACAACTTGCATGACTATTCGCTTCTACTTCTCAATTAGGTGCATTAAGAAATGCGAAATGCTGTTCATATTATTTTCTACTTTAGGCCGGAACTAAGTATATTTTGAGCTTTAAAGGGAGCTTTAACTCCAGCTGCAGTGAACCTTGCAGAAGGCATTCACCTGCTAATCGCAAATCATGGGCCCAATCCCGTTTAAGGAAGCTGATTACTGGTGATGTTAAAATGGAATGAAATTGGTCGTCTATCTCGGCTGAATTGAATTAGACGAACATTGGCTGCATCGTACTTGGCTTTTCTGTTCTTTTGCGTTTGGTTTTAGACTCTATTCGTGGAGACCACTTCTACGATATACAACCTGAAGCTGTAACATATTTGTTCAATTTTAATCACAATTGCTAATAAAAAGTGACGACCTTAATGTAGTGCAATGGCATTAGTTTAGAACAACCGTGCTCGATATCGGCTACTCTACGACATGACTAGAAACTATATCATATATTTCGATTTCTGTTTGAAATAACTAATTAGTAGTAATTAAAGTTAGTCCAGTGAAATAATTCTCGGCACAAGCTATGCAAGGATATACGACTTCTAGCTATCACATGAATTTAATATTATTCAAAATTAGCTATTAGTCGTATTCATTTTTTGCCCTAGAATCAGCCCAGCGTAATTATACTCGACATCAGCTATCTAATGATATAGGACTGGATAATGTCACACAAAGTTCCGAGTAATATAGGAGTTAATTCCCAAGGTTTAAGTCAATTAATCCAGAACTATTACACTCGACGTAAGCTGCGCAAATATGAAATACTAGCGTTGCTATTGCTTGACTCAAAGGCTTGACATTGAAGTAGAGCTCCGACTTTTGCACCGATTAGAACAAACGCTCCAGTGCTCGGATATTGTCGAGATCTTTAAAAATCCAAGGGGTTCATTTTAATTCGGAGCATTTCATCGGCGATTAAAAATTATTTAAACACTTGAAACACACTGGCAACGCGGGCGAACACGCTCCCCAGCGCTTGGCAGGCCGCTTCTTTCCCCCCTCAAGATGGCAGCCACAGGCTTCACCCGAGCCCATTAGCGGGTATAGGCAACTTCCACTCCAGCAGTTTTTTTTTTTTTTTTTTTATAACCTCCTTGGAATTATACACCCTAAACACAGGACTCCTTTTTTTCGTTAAATTCTAAAACCTCTTGGGTTGCCCTTTAAGCAACGCTGTATTTCCCCAACACAGTAATCCTTGCTGCACTACTAAACAGGAGACCGTGCAATTTCATGACATATGCAGGTGCCACCGCGAGATCATCGTGTTTTCGGTGGGCACGCTGGCCATCAGCACAGTGGTGTCGGCGCTGTACGCGTACAGCTTCTTGGGCACCAAGGGCATCAACGCCTGCCTGCTCTTCGGAATCCTGCTGTGCTCCTGCGAGCGGTTGCCCATCGCCGACCAGCTACTCGAGGAAGGGCGCTATCCCATCCTGACAACCATGCTGCAGGCGGAGACGATAGTCAACAACCTTTTTGTCTGGTCTGTCTTGGACAACGTCGATGCCCCAGTACGTCGGGCTCTCATCGCCGTTGCCACCGACACTTCTCTACGCTTGTTTCCAGTGGAGCTCCTTGTACAGATGTTTAGTGGGACAGTAGATTTCGAGAAGAATGAATTGTTTGGCTCGTAAAAAACAATTGGATAAAGTTGTGCTGCCTAATTGTGCTTTCGCTATTTTTTAATTTATTTTAACGCCTGCGTCTGTTATAGTCTTTACTACCTAGTTCGTACGGAAACGCCTGAATGTTTGCCCGATAAAGCAGACACTTTCGCAGAATCGTCTGTGTAAGGTACTTCGTCTTTAGTGACGGTATATATCATCTTATCGCTGATGGCAATATACTTAATCTGCAAGTGATATCAACGATATTGTCGGCACTTTCTCTGTCTGGATTCCTTGTAATCCATTAAAGACATAGCTTTGTAAAGGCTTACAAATATATTGAAATAAATACATGCCGCGTCAAGCAAGAATAAAACGCTTCGGCAACTTGACGGCTGAAGAGAATGTTCAACAAATAGACCTAAATACCATTTCGGTGTTTCATTTTTAAAACCTTGAAATGGCTGGTTGAAAGGCTTATTCATGTTCTCGATTTCCCTTACGAGTTCTAGAAAGCTCTTCATTACCGCTATGTTCACTTTGTTTTCGAAACGAAGTGCTGCTTGCTTGTCTAACCACCTGGATTCGTAGATTTCAGTCTGTGTGTGCCTTTTAAGTCAATGAATAAAAGTTCTTTAAACATGAGGTTCTTTTTGATGTCTGAAACATTTCGGTCTCCTTTTTCGGCTCATTTTCGATGCATTACGTGCTGCAGATGGGTGGCAGTTTGAATTGCTCGCTTTGTACAAAATTATATCAAACCTATTGGTTTCGTGATTGCATCTCTATTTGCTCGAATTCCGTAGGTGTAATATCTTGGCTGCTGGCGCCTACATGTGTTTGCTGCGACTAAAGAAAAACAAAAAGTTCACGTTCTGCGTCCAATATTTATAATTGTCAGATGTAAATCCGAGACGAGGCAGGTGACTCAAAACAATCCGCCATCTGGTGAGTTTTGCTCAGACTCTGCATGGTGGTCAATGCTGATATATGCTTGCCCTGTGCAGGAGCGCCAGGGCGTGGCGACTGTGCTGCACGAACTGCTGGTTTCGCACCTTATGGGCGTCCTGGGTGGCGTCGTGATGGGTATGATTGCCATCTGGTCGCTGCGCCTTGCGCCGCAAAGCCAGAGCAGCAACACTTTCATGCACATCGCCTACACGTACGCCACCTTCTGCCTACTCGAGGGGATGGGCACATCGGGCGTCGATGGCGTAGTCGCATTCACTCTGCTCACCACCTCGCACCGCCTGGTCGCCTGCACTGAGCTCGAGGGCTTGCTGCACAAATACTGGTCCGCCATCTACGACGTATCGGGCTTCCTGGCGCTATTCATGTCCTCTCTTTACGCGGGAGAGCTGCTGTTCATCTTCGCCCGCAGGAGCATCCTTTCACAGGCACGTCCTCTCCGGGGTCTAGCGCTGGAAATCATCCTGTATTGTTCCGAGGGAGGGGGTGGCTTCTTTTCTCATCGCGTAATCTGTTCTTTCACGTTCCTCAATGAGTTTTTTAGTATCCGTTAAGAGAAAGGTGTAGGCATTTATTGCCACGGTGTGTCGCGCCACTTCACAAGACAAAAAAAAATACAAATTACCCCTCTGCGAAATATCTAAAAACGATATGAAGTCCACCTTTGAAGCTCTGTCTATCGTGTTTGCTGTCTGCATTGTTCTGACGAGCGGCAAAACTATAATGATCACACGCCGATATTGAACTTTAGATAGTAAAGTAGTTCACCGTCACACATATATAGGTCGAGAAATACGGAGACTAAAGAAAGGGCTGAGCTTTTGATGGATGGAAATAAAAATTAGAGGCGTCAAGCTACAAAACAGCGACATTGAGGACTGAGCCAGATATAGTAACAAGGTTACCTTAAAAATATTTTATTTAGTTAACTCGCTGAATTTCGAGAGATTTAATTCCACTTATTGCGATAGCACTAAGTCACGTGACTCGATGAGCTTAGGGTGACTGCTGTATGATGTGGCTCAGCTGGCTCAGGTTGATGAGAAAGACTTCAAATGTCTTTCCTGGAGCAGCCAAATTTAGGCTGATAAAAGCCTGGCATTTCTGGGATTTATTTCAGGAAGGTTTCAACAATTATTAAAATGAAATGCAATCAATAATACATTTTTTTTTAATTTGGTGCGGTAGGGGGTTTACAGAAATATTTTTCTTCGATCGCTCACTTCTGGCGTGTCAACATTACGTTCTAGTCAACTTCCAGGACATTTGCACAGTGTAGTGGCACGTATAATGTTTGAAACACGAGCGAAGTATCGAATTTGACAGAGCCCTTGTGTTCCCAAGACTCAGCTTATTCGTATGAATCAAAGCCTCTGTACAAAGTAGATGCCCTAATTCTTTGGCACCGGAAACAGGTCCAGTGGACTTGTTGTATGAAAGAAAAACCACCACAGATATTTAGAGGCCTAACTCTAAGCTACGTGTACATCTGTCCGACCATCCTCATAAGCATGTCTTTGGCAGAAGACATGGCTGAACATTAATTTTTCGGGGCACTGTATGTCGCCCCGAGATAACATATGGTCGAATTGGAAGCAATTGTTAATATGCGCAGCTCTTTCGAAATAGCAATCGAGCCCACCGCAACCCTTCGATAAAAAGTCAGACACGCTGCCCCTGTGCCACTTATGCTCATTGGTATGGCTTGATTAAAGCGGGCTTTTATATCTGTGTTGGCTGGCATTGCACACAATGAAGTAAACTACGTAGAAATGCTAATGAGTGTATGTGTCTTGAAACTGAAATGAAAACCGAACATATAGCGCAGCTAATTCGCACGTTGAATCACCGCGCTAAATCGGCCGTCATTTGTTATTGCGTTAATTCGCCCCTTACAGTAAATTAAATGACGACAGCGCCACAAAGTTAACAACGGGGAATCCTACATCGGTTAATACCATACCTAAGAACACACCACCTCATTAGTTTGTTCTGAAGATTGAAGACATTCATAAAATTATGGGCACTCACCTGTTACGTCTGCATGGTGCTAGACATTTCAGTTTAATATATTTTCGGTCCAACATGTCCACAGGCTACGCCTTCGTGTTTACGTATTGGTCTTCCGGGCGTCCGTGGGTGAACGTTAAATGGAGGGGCGCTTTGGGCGCGTCATAATGTGACTGCCACGACGCTTTTTCGTAGGTTGCGGTGGCGTACGGTGTGCGAACCTTGGCTCGGTTGTTCTCGGTGGTGGCTCTGTTTCCCATCATCGAGCAGTTCGGATACCCCGTTTCGTGGCGGCAGGCCGTGGTAACGGTCTGGATGGGACTGAAGGGCCCGCTTAACATCACCGTCGTCACATTCCTGTACCACCACCAGTCGACTATAAATGTGGAGTACGTTGGCAATGTAAGCACCTGTTTTTTTTTTTTTTTTTTCGTTCAGGACAATGAAATTGCAGCTCACCAGAGAAGTGGAGTGTTGAATATTACCGACAACGTTGGGTGGGGGAGGGGGGGGGGGGGGGGGGGGCATGGAGGGTTAAAGACCTGAAATATTTGTCTCTTGCGGCCGACTGAATGGACGGGTCAAGACGCTTCTCCTTAGTGTATGCAACATACGTTGTTAACCTGCGTGCCCTGCCGCGGACACCTGTGTGGTTACGTTGTTGCTGCCCCATCTCTGACCTCTGCGTGCGCCCGTGATTCGCTTCTGAAAAGTTCAGTTCAGTCGTTCAGTCGTGTCCGACTCTTCGTGACCCTATGGACCATGTCACGCCATGCTTTCCGGTCTCTCACTATCTTCCTAACGTCACATAACTTCATCTGCAGCGCCTCGCGGATGCCATCTAACCATCGCGTTCGCTGCCTACCCCTTCTCCGGCGACCCTCAACCTTTCCCAACATCAAATCTTTCTCCAGCGACTCCTCTCTTCTCATCAGATGACCAAAGTGGCTGAGATTCAACTTCAGAATTTGACCCTCCAATGAGCAGTCAGGGTATATGGTCGACAATATCGACTGATTTGATCTTCTGGCAGTCCAAGGAACTCTCAAGGGTCTCCGCCAGCACCACAATTCAAACGCGTTAATTATTCGGCGGTCAGCCTTCTTTACAGTCCAACTCTAGCATCCATACATCACAACTGGAAAGACCATAGCACGAGTTATACGGATCTTGGTTGGCAGACTAATGTCTCTGCTCTTTACTAGGCGGTCAAGGCTAACCATGGCTCTCTTTCCCAGAAGCAGGCGTCTCCTAATTTCATGGCTGCAGTCTCCTTCCGGAGTAATCTTGGAGTCCAAGAAGAGAAAATCTGTCACAGCTCCCACTTCTTGTCACTTGATGCTCCAGGACTTGATAGGGCAAGACGCCATGATCTTTGTCTTTTTAATGTTCAGTTTAAGCCCAAACTTCTCACTTTCTTCTTGTATGCGCATCAGAAGGTTCATGAGTTCCACTTCACTTTCTGCCATTAAAGTGGTATCATCCCCATATCTAAGGTTGTTGATACGTTTTCCAGCAATCTTCACTCCAGCTGAAGACTCGTCCAGACCGGCCTTCTTCATGATGCACTCTGCATATAGGTTAAATAGGCAGGGCGACAGTATGCAGCCTTGTACTTCGTTGAGAAAAACTTGCTGGGGCTTAAGTGCGAATAAATAATGCGCCTTGTACTTCCGTTTCATGCAGTGATTCATCATTGTAATTCCAACACTTCGACTCCACTCCTTCTCCTGTCCAGGTTACAAAAAGAGAGAGCCCCATATATACTGGTTGCATTTCAAGTGCTGGGAATGAAAAACGAGCCATGCCTCTCAATTGTACTCATAACGGACTCGCTGACCAGTGTATATTTATCAAACGAAGCACGTTGACTCGAATGAATGTGTTTGATTCAAAATATTAAGGTTCAAGTCATTAGGTCCTCTCAAAAAGTGAGTTCCCCCGATAGCGCCATCGACACGAGTTATAAGGTAGATTTTGCCTGTTTGAGCGAAATCATGCTGTATGAAGCAATGGTCATTTTAAGCTGTGGTTGTTTAAGGTTTCTAGGCATGCAAGATGGTAAAGTACACAGCGGTACATATTCACAATAGAGGTTAATACTATCTCACTGTTCTGCAAACGCTGCCAACACAAATATAACGAGGAGGGAGCGGTGTCAATCACGAGCAGTGCAAATATTTGACCACACTGTTGAGTGACTCATACTCCTACAGCTGAGTAACATATAGCCCCATTCATTTTAACCAGTTGTACTATCCTTGGCTTGCAATCAGGTACACCATTGATCAATAACTACTTGATGGAACTGAAGTAATATACGGTGTAGATAAAAGAGCAACTTGTGTCTACTTTTACATTCTTTCATTCGTTCTGCGGAAAACTCCCTATTTCTGGCATACCATGCAAGGAAAGATGTCTATAAGTACATGGATCTCACAACTTTTTAGCTTATATTTACCACCGTGTTGCTAAAATAGGGTGAATGCCAGTGAGCAAATCCTATTCATTCAAGAAATTGAATGCGTACACCAAAGGCTGCGTTTGCATTTGTGTAAGCAGCTTGAAAATTGCTCAAGCTCTTTTGAATACAAATATAGGTTGCAAATAAATATCGATTGAGTTTGCTGCCGGCTTCTGATCACAGGGGCCGCTGTTACCGGACACTGAATTTTATTAAAAATAAATAAAATAATAATAAACGGCGTTTCTTTGACCGACCGCGTTCAATATTAAAATGCGTGTACGTAAATACCAATTTTTATGCAGGCCTTGAGGCTGCTATTCACTTGAAGAAGATGGTGACTGGTCATTTTCGGTAACGTGGTCAGTTTTAGTTGACTAGGAGGAAGGCAGTCTAATGTTTTCCTGGGAGCAAATGTGCCTTTTGATTTCGGCAAAATGCCCACCTAATTAGGGAGAGGCACGTTTGAAGTTTTCTTTATTTGAATTTGCAGGTTACAGGTTACGAAGACTCTTGAATAATTAACGGGATCTCAAAGCCAAACTCTAGCCTTCTGAAAAGACAATCTTAAAAAATGCACACACAGCATTTAGCATTTACAGGGTCCGGTTAGTGAAACGTGAAAGTATTACACTTTGTTTTAAACAGTTTACGGAATACTTTAGTCCGAGGCCGTTTCCCTGAGCATTTCACCCCATAAGAGCCGAGCACCAAGTTGTGGAAATTATTTCACCCATTAGAGAACCGGTGAGGTACTAGACGGCACCAGGGACCGAACTTGGTACCTCTCAAATCCGAGGCGGATGTTCTACCACACGAGAAATAAATTACAAAGTGGCCCATATGATAACACTGCAATAGTTTTTACGGAGATAAATAATTTGGGAGATTGTAAAAAGTAGTAACTGGCCATGAATGTAAAAAAAAAAATAGTACAAGAAAATAAAACTTGCTTTTCATAAAAAAAAATTATTATATTCCTAATGCATTTCATTGCGATGGGGTATTTGGTCACTGGGGGCTATAGAAAATGCAAGTTGCTCTCTAAAAATTTTAAACGTAAATATATATTATTTCCAGTCGATTATTTTGGCCACATATAAAATCCTGTCTGATCGTCAGGTAATCAATTTTTATTGAGAAGAATAATTTGATGAACTCGTCCTCAGGGTTTGTTTAAGGCGTATTCACACCTGCTAGTCGCGCACCGTCTGTGAAATGTTCAAAGTGAATTGTAACCTCCCCCTCTAGTCGGTTGTACACATAAATCGCTGTTCTCTTGTCGAATTGTCTTGCATTACCCAGGAGTACATCCTAAAAAGTGGACTAAGTGCCGTCTTCTTAGAAGAGATTAGGTGCGGAGCATACACCATCTTGCACTGCTCCTCTGGCGTGCGCTGTTTGCTAAAAAAATTTTGCTACCTATCGCTCATAAATACCCACACCTGCCGTTGTGACCATTGTCACCTCAATAGACTGGAGAGGGAGGGGGGGGGGGGGTGCGGGTGAGCAGGATTATTATTATGTAGCAAGTAAATCAGCCCATCCTGAGTAAGCTACGGCTTTCTTATCGGCATTTGTTTCTTTTTCTTTTCCAGACATTCCTCCATATCGTGTGCGACATCCTCCTAGGCCAGGTCGTCAACGTTGCTTTCCTCGAGTTTATCTTCAAGATTTTTGGTGAGCGGCTCCTCTCCGCGCCTAGTGTCGATTGCCATAATTTCAGGGCGACAGCCACCCATTAACAGTACGTAAAAGCTAGTGCTTCACGCCGTCTTCCTAACGTGGCGCTCTTGGGAATGCCAGGAATCCTGGAGGTGTCCGAAATCGAGCAACGCACGATGTCTAGCGCCGTCGCCTACCTACGCGACCAAGTGGTGGGGTCTTGCCGGATTCAGGAGGCCGATTCGTACTTCCGGCCGGTCGACTGGAAGTGGGTCCTGCGCCACACAATCGTCGAGAACCCATTCGCCTCGGCGCCAAAACCATGGGTAAGTGGAGTGGGGTACAGCGCTTCTGTTCTAGTGACGAGCGTTGGCAAGAGAGAGCGGAGCAAAGTGTTCAGCGTTTTAAAGAACCAAACGTAAACTTTGCATTATTTTCTGTTCACGCTAAAGCCAGAGTCTTTCAATACGGTATTGAAGGACCATTGTAAAGTGTTCTTTAACGTGGATTGCATCTGTTTGCGAGTATTTAATTCGTGTAGAAATTCATATCGTAGTTCCCTTAAACGTAAACTCAAATTTTTAGTCATAGGCGCAAGAAGTTTATTTCTTATCCTTTGTTTTGTTTTTTAGAATGCTCATTACATCGACATGAACTTGCAATAATTTCTTATGAAGAACCGTAATCCCATGCCGAGAAAAGAGTTGAAGTGAAAGTTACAAAATTGCTGCGAAATGTTAGATACGTTCATGTTATAATAGCCGATTTGAGGAGCACACTACTTTAAACGGTGCGCGCAACTATGGAGGCCTTACAGAGCGCCATTCATTAGCAGTTGTGCTGGAAAGAACATTTTAATAACTTCGAAAATTCTTATGTGCGTTCTCATTTAAGAGGGATCATATGAGGATCTTTGTGGCATATATGACCACGATGTAGATGCCAGTGCGCTATCTCGCTTGAGCAGAGTGGGTAACTTGAAGCGATGTTACTTCGCAGTTCAAGATCTCCAGGCGAAGCAGGCTAAGCCCGCAGGAAATGCAGAGCAGGGCGGAGACCTTCGCGGTCGAAAATGTGCTGAGAATGGAGCAGGTGAGCGACGGTTAATGTCCGTATAGCATCTGTTCGAAGATATAAGCTGCACGTCGTACTCTCTTAACGCAGGTGAGCTACTCGCGCCAGTACCGAGAAGGGATGATACAGAAGAGCACCATGATGACGCTCCTGGCTGCGCTGCAATACCCATTCGACAAGAAAGTGTGAGCATTCATTCCGCTGATAATATCTATGCGGTGCTTTTGAATCTTTTACACGTGCAGCGAAGTCTTGATTTTATTCTGTACAATGCGAGAAATTAGACGAGATGCTTTGTTCCCAAAAGAGGCTAAGGAAGTCAGGTTAGAGGAACCAGAATTGTCTACAGCAGAACTTCTCCGCCTAGAGAAAAATGTAACTCTCTGAGCGATGCAGTATCCTTGCCATGAAGCTACTCCGTGAAGTAGCCTATATAAAATAGAGGACAATGCCATTATGGGTTCAAGAGGTGGATAAGTAGTCAGAGCTGGCAACATCAAATCGACGTTCATAACTGCGATGTTTGCAAAATAGTTGCTTCTAAAAAAAGAAATATGCTGGAACCTAACGTTGCTTGCGGCATATCTAAAGTCGTTTCTTTATCGATGAGGGGAAAAACGCATTTAACCTTTGCAAGAAAAGCATAGCATTTGCGCCACAGGCAGCTTTCCGCAGTATCGCGCTATAATTTTGGTATTACGCAACAAAGTTGTTGCGAAATGAAGACTAGAAGAGGATATTTAATAACAAATGATATTGTTTCCGTCCTGCGCAGAGATAATTAGAATAGAACGAATACGGATATCCTTGAATTGAGCGCAATGCTTTAATCATACTCGAATGCTTATGGAGCATTTGAAACAAATGTAGCGGAATCTGCTGGCGCCTTAAATGTTTGAAGCGACCCATAAGTAATTGATAGGAATTTAAGAAGCAACCTCATAAATATTCGAAAAAAGCCGTGGGGAAGATTTCTTCATTCCCATGTGTCGGCTCAAGGGCATGGTCCCTCGTCACTTCCGCGGAGACAAGTGCTCTTTCAGTGATGTCTTCCGTCTCACAAGCTAAACATGCAACGTGGAGGCCTCGTAGCTTCCAATCATCTGTATCTCCCGCATTTTACGCGACAACAATAAGCTTCTGATCTACAGAAAACGCGACGTAGCTGGTGGCTTGTCGATAAATATAAGTGTTCTGGAGAATTGTGATATGAATTTAATACGAAATCGAATAAGACACCAGGGACTTTGGAATTATAGGGCTGCTATTCGACTGAAATGTAGTTCAGACGTGTACATGTACAGGAAGCACAGATTCAGCCACATGACACCTTGCTCTTTCAGGCGCATTCGTTTGATTTGTTTAAAGGAATTAGGAGGTTTTGTGTATCAGATAAAATAAAACTTCAAAAACCGTACCTGTGCTTGCGAAGCGATATATGCAGACCGAATTGCTGCGAAAAGAGCATGAAATAATATCACGCCAAACCCTAAAACGGAGCTTTTGTGCGGATAGGTATATTTAGGAGCTTTTCTTCAACGACTGTATAAGCTTTTTAGAACATAATATTGATGAGCATTCGGGGTGAACATAAGATCATCGACCTTCTGTCGAAGACGAGAGTATGTGGTTGAAGCCTCGTCTGGCATTCATTTTACACTTCGGGTTCAGTTAAACTCGCTCCTAACCAGGCGCTCCTTCGCACAGGTATATGGGCGCGGACACCATCGAATCGCTCATCGACATACCGGAGTGGATCAAATGGACGGTGAGGACGGTCGCAGCAGCGACCTGTGTCCCTAATAGTAATACCTTCAGTGAAGCCTCTCTCATTTTCTTGCGAACCGCTTAGGATCCGAGCTGTGTCCTTTCTTGCAATGCTTCGCAGAAGGAGCGCCTGTCGGTATCGAGCTTTGGCGAGGACCTGATGGACGACACCGAGTCCTTCCAGAGTCAGCTGGAGCGCAACGTGCAGGAACGCATCATCGAGATGTTCGAGCACAAGTACTACGAGCTCGTCATCACCAGCACGGCGCTCACCTTCCTCACGTGCCTCCTGGGAATGCTGCTCAACACGCCGCTGCCGCCTAAGCC
>JAJIZL010005260.1:0-27637 GCA_023969395.1 Amblyomma maculatum | reverse complement strand
ACTCCTTAGCCGCACTAAAACAAATGAAAATACTGTCAAAGACACCACGTGTAACTGAGGAGATCCATGCACATATTAAGGAATCAAAGATACGCATACAGATACACTAGACTCAATATAATGCTGGGAACGCTGAACAAAGAAACGGTGACGTATCTTACATGCCAACTTCCAAACACTAATGAACCCCCCACCAAGCTAAAATTTCATGCTAGCTCCGTTCTTCCCATCCTAGCATTTTCTTTGTGCAAAAATGTACGTGCGCTCATCCCGTCGTGCACTTACCCCCTCCCTCATAACTAGACTGGAGGAGGAATCCCTTAGAAGGATACGGGCTGAGGCGGCCCTTATCCCAGTCGGTCACGTGCCGATGGGGCTGTCAAGACATAGGACCGACGATGGCCGAAGGGTTCTACTCAGGCTAGAGAGGAGGTATTTCGCCACCTGCTGTGAACTTGTGCAGTGACAAGGACGTCAATGACATAAATTCTTCAGGAAGTGGGACTGCCGACGATCAGGACGAGCATTTATTGAGGTGGCAAACGTACAAAACTAAAAGCAAAAGCCTTTTCCGGTTTCTGGAAGAAAACGCTTTGCGCTGGTTTCAATAGTATACCTTACGCAAACCTGAAAAGGAATCGCTGCACCGATACGGGGTACTGCATAGCAAGGGTGTGCTTGTGATGAAGAGAAGGAACGTGTTGGACAAGAAATGATCTTGAAAAAGACAATTTGTCGGGCTAGTTGGAGGTGGTCCATGGCTGGCAGTGCCTAACCACACAGACAGAGTAAAGAACACATAAAAGACGACGACAGAGGCGCTGAGTGAACAACCTGGCTCTTCAAGATGCTGCAGCAATAAGAGGTACTAATAATAAGAGATAACATGCATGATAGTGAAGTACAGTCCTTTTGTTTTTACCCCCAATTATTCCTAAACTTCGATAAGCAGGGTTAGTTTGGAAGCCGTTTTAACATATGTATACTAAAATTCAAATTGGTCCAGATGAGCGCGCTGCACTTCATTTTTAGCCTTTACGAGTGTAGTATATGTCCTTTTTCAAATGAATATCAATAACACTTTTCTTTTACAAAATAACTGCACTTGTATTCCGGAAATGGCTACTCATTGTACTTAGGCAATTCCATATAACTTCTTTTTACTACCTTAGCTTTCAATCCACACTATATGTTCCTATAGGCACGCGGTAGCTTTTACCTGACTGTGGAAATATGACTACGCTCATATCCCTACTTTCGCGGTGCTTCTTTGACTTGTCGTTCGTTCTTAAATTTCTACTTCGGTGGAATACTTTTATTCATACCCCAGCGTTGCTTCGGTGCAGAAGAAATAAATAAACATTATACTGACTGGTATTAGTGTTAGCATAGCATGACAACTCCATGCCATGGCAAGATTTTACGGGTTTATTTCTCTAATATATAGAAATAACCTTGCGGCACAAATGAGGTTATCCCCTGATGTGTCTGCTTTGGTGTCCAACATAGCCGAAAAAGCACATGTCTGTTTACTAGCATGATCTGCTCCTCATTTGAAACACCTTTTTTTAACAGTCGGTACATCAAATGCAATACTTGATGTTTGGTCAGCCGCATAATGTCATCAGCCTGCGGCACCGGCTCCAGCCTTTGCATTTTTTGGCGTGTGTTTGATCATTCTTATCCTTATTTCAATGCCTGCATGCCACTGCATTTGCTGCTGCAGCTGTAATGCCTATTAATAATGATATCAATGTGATATCAGTATTACATTATCGTTACTCCTAGGGCGCGCAGCCACATTTATGCGGCTTGGCTAAAGTGTGGCTTTATATGGTGGCTTTATATTTTGATATCCAATTATCAATGTTCTTCAGAAGCATCGCGTAGTTAGCACAACATTGATTGTTTTGAAATCATAGTTAGCAAAGTAAATGCTAAATGAGTTTTAAATTTGAACCTCTAGTAAATGCTAAATGGGTTTTAAATTTGAACCTCTAGGTTCAAATCTAAAACCCATTTAGCAAATACTTTGCTCATTTCTCGGAACGTTTTAAGCTCTTATTTGTGACAATGGGTTCTGGTATCGACGCATGCCATTCATAAGCCGTCCTAATGTCAGACATTTGGCGAATAATTGTTTCGTGGAAATTTCAGAAATAAGCAGTGTAAGGAACAGGCACCCTTCGCTATGGATATGACTCCAGACATTAAATATGTTGCTCATGCTACCGTAGTAATTAGTTAATTCACCACGGCTAAAGTCTGCAGCAGAAATGAACATAATTTCGAAGGCGTCAAAAAAGAACAACCGATTTTAAAATGAATAATGCGTTCCAAACGCTCTATTCTTTTCAGCTTTTTGTGACAACAGGAGCTGGTAATCCGACCTATGGCCAGACACCCGGTGAATAATTGTTCGGCGGAAATTTCAGACATAGAGTATAAGGAACAGGTACTCATGGATATAGATGTGCTCAAGGCACTAAATATGTTGCTCACGATACCGTTGTAAATAGGTCATTAATCACAGTAAAGCCTTAAAGGCACTGTTGTTAGAACCCGAAGCTTTAATGGTGTTCGTATTGTCACCGGCGACGACACACCACTGGAATGTTTCAGGTGACAGGTGTTTGGGTGGCTAGAATTTGAGGCCTCAATGGCTGCAGGTGCGAACTTATTCAGGCATTAAAGCTCAGAGTGCGATAAGAACGTACCCCGTTACTACGCATTGATTCCAAGTCCGACACACCACTACTTATCCGCACGGGCTCGTTTATGTGGTGTTATATATATATATATATTCTATCTACTATGTTTATATATTGTAGTAGATACCTGCTTCATGGTGGTGCACATGTGCAATATATTAGAAGCTGGTAGAAATACAATTCTGATCAGCACGCGTGCAGGAGTGTCATGTGCACTCGCAAGGATCCACAAGAGCTGCAAGCGGGAGGCAGTATATCAATCGGATGTTTTCTGAAAAGCTGAGGCGTAATGTCCCCCAAATACTTTCGCTGGCTTAAAATGAAACTCTTAAAATGGTCTACGGGAGACATGTTGTGCAAGAAACAATTTATCGTAGTGTATCGAACAAGATTCTGTGGCCAAATATATACACTTTTCATTATTCAAAAACACTACTCGGTTGACAGCAAAAAAAAAAAAAAAAATAGTAACAGAGGTGTTTCTGCCTAGTTCCAAAATAGCAAGTAGTGCCTTAATTTCGAAAACTGGCGCAAATTGTTCTGAACAAGCTGTATACCCTTTATTTATTTCAAAAGGGCTCGATTCAGTCGATACCTCAGCAGCCATGCTGGTATTACTGGATAGTGGCGCTAAACAGCTATGTGTAAACCATATATTGAATGATGCCTACAGCGGCTGGTAAACCACCCCAGTCCTCTATAACGAAGGAAATAAAATGCTTGTTGAGAAGACAGCCACGCATGAACACATATCATCTACAATGCGAATCACTTCCAGTTTGGATAATATTCGACGCCTTAAGTTGAATACAGTGGGGATACGAGCTAATGGAGCTGTTAGATGTCATCGTTGTGGTTCATATTCCTGGTTAATGGTTTCAAAGCATGATTAGCGACTTAAACATTGAGAAGTAATGGTGGGTCTCAATTACTATACAAAAAATTGATAATGCGAAGTCTCAGAAAGGAACCACTGTTTACAACAGGTACTAGTTTCAGGATTTGATGGAGTTATACAGCATCTCATAGCTGGTCGAGACCATACACTGTCACCACGAAACTGAAGCAAGAGAAAAATAAAGGCGGGCAAGGAGCGCATTTTTGCGGTACCTTTAAGCCATGGTTGCAGATTACTTTTAATTCTGATAATGGCACCGTTTAAGGAATCAGTCCTCAGATATTTAGTAGATACATGGATAGTAACTAAACAAATTCAAAATATGCTGAGGCAACAAAGCGAGATATGCATAGAAAAATAGCACATACATTTTTAAAGATCGGAAGGAGAGCACAGTAGTAAGGGCACAAAAGAGAATCGATAGCATTTTAATGTAATAAACAAAGATTCCAATGAGGGGCCTAGATAATGAATGATATTTCAGGGTAACATAAAAAAGGTAGGCTTATATAGCTTAGAGTGTCATACAGATACGTGGGCGAACGAAATGAGAAAATTGGGATAATCTATTCGCGGCTCTCAGATGACCTGTTTAGATGCATACGTTGCAGGTACTCAGGAAAACAAAAACAGTGCACTCCTGACACATGAACAAACGAAGAGACAACAAAACACCGCTCACCGCAATGACAAAAGACGAAAGGCTTACCATTGGGTCAATAATGTGTTGCGCTTGATGGCAAGCTAGACATTTCACATAGTTGTTACAAAAACGATTTGTTAGCTTTTATTTATTCTCTACTTCTCCCGAACAAAGACAAACAGGCACATAGGATACCTTCATTCATTCCTGAACGTTCGACAACATAAATAGACAAATAGAAGGTGTTACTCACAAATAGGGCTGTAAGGCTGCAGTGAAAAGCGACTCGCACGTGGAGTCGAGCTGGCGGTCGAACCCCCCCCCGCGCCGAGGCCGAGGAGCGAGCGCTGTTTTTTCTTTTTTTCTCCTTTTCTCCCCTTTTCTTGGGCGCGGGCGCGCGGGCGCGCCAGAGGCTTGGTTTGTTTCGCCCCTTCGCCCGGAGGCGTCGCCAAGAAGCGAACGGCAGACGCATCCTTATCAGTCGGGAACAACAGCCGCACGCTTCTGCGAACCACTTTACGGCCAGCTCGTCCAGCGATGTCCCGCCGTGGCGCCAAGCATGGGTGCAGGGGGATGCCGTTAATGAAGCTTTTTGCACTGCCACAAGCGCTCACTAAATGTCCTGCAGAAGGCGACAATAGGCGCGACCCTTGGCCCTCCCAAGTAGGCAATCAGCCCAGCGGCCTCCCGCTGTGTCGTCCGAGCAACGGCGACTGTACACTGCTCTGGGACGGTGCCCCTCCCCCCCATTTTCCTCGAACGGGACGGCTGAGTGGCCTGGTCTCCAGATCCCCCGCGGCGTTTCTTTCACAAAGGCGCCAGCTGCAAGGTAGCGTCGCAAACACGCTGAGGAGGGGAGGCAAAGACAGGTGCCGTGTGAGAGGGTTTGGGGACCAGCGAGTGGAGAGAGTGTGTGTTTTGAATGTTGTATTTTTATTTGGCGTAATTAAGGACCTGGGTCCGAGATTATTCCCAACCCACTGGGGTTGTGGCATGTTTTTAAATAATTTGATTGGCTGCTTCATTTTCGGGGAGGATCACCTAAGGTGACCGCCCTTGGGTCTTTGTTGATGTCTGGTATCAAAAAGCGGTCCTCGGACCATGTTCGACAGTCAAGTTTGAGGCTCCGTGCTTAGCACGTATTTACGCCCCCTAGGCTTTAACCGAAACGCTCGGTAAGAAAGTAAAGGCCTGTAAAGTGACTTCTCTGTGTGAGAGCCTTCATTTTCTTTTAAGTTACAGTTGTCTGTGTGACTTGCTGCTGTAACTTTGCCTATGTATACTATTTTGCTTCTGTAAATATATATCTCCTCCTGACCATCATCAGATCATCGTCTTCTGCTTCTTACCTGCCGAAGACAGGGAAACATCACTGGCGCAGCACGACAGGGTTCGGCAACCAGCGACCACGAGCATCACCCAGAGCGAACCCACTAGGCAACAAGCGTCCACACGTCCAGCCAGAAGCAGCAAGTTGATCCAGGCCCCGAACCAGAGGCAGCGTTTTGGGGTAGGACTCCGATGAGGCTGCGGCACCAAGGTACGGAGGCCCCAACTGGCGACACCAGCACGGGTAAGCGGGATTTCTTGCGCTTTGTTGAAGTGGCTATGGCTCAAGTGTAAAGTGGCGTATGGTTTTAACACGGAGCATGATGGCGAGCGTAGGCGAGAGAGAGACAGGGGGGAGATATAACAGATGACAGCGAGCAGTCGCAGCAAGCGACAACTCAGCCTGTAGCAGGAGCGCTACGTGAAGTAGCAGAGATGTCGGTATCCGATGCGGTTGCAATTCGCCGCATGGAACTAGATTTTGAGCTGGAAAAATTGAAAGTTCTTTCATAGGAACGCCTAGAGTTACAGAAACTTGGGCTAGATCTAGCGGTTGCAATGGCGAAAGCGGGAAGCGGGCAGGCGTCTGTAAGGTCAGACATTGACGATCAGCGTCGAATAGGGCCCGATCCAGACTCCCAATGCGCTAAAGTCCTTAAGGGACTGAAGCTGCCGTGTGACACGGACGTGCCGTTATGGTTCGAGGAAGCCGAGAGAATTTACACGACGTACAAGGTGCCAAACGAAAGCCGCGTTCACTTAATCATGCCAGCACTAGCTGAGCGTGTCAGGTACCTTCTCCGTAACCTCGGGGACGATGAGTGTGGCAGCTACGAGTCGGTAAAAACAGCCGTTTTAAAGGAGCTGAAGCTTAACCCCTCAGAATACCTCGAACGCTTTGAGCGTGCGACGAAACGCCGCGATGCAACTTGGGCGCAGTTCACCTCGCGCACTAAGACGTACTTTCAGTACTACCTTCGGTCACGGGACGTAGAAACCAAAGACGACCTGGTATCATTGATCATCGCAGATCGGATAAAGGGTAGCTTGAGCCCTGAGGGCTTAGAGAAGGTGCGTCTTCGTGAGGAGGAGAGGTGGCTAAAACCAGATGAAATATCCGACGTTCTCCAAACGTTCGAGCAGGCTAAGGGCAAGGGGCGCGCAGCGAAACAAATTGTTCTGTATGCGCAAAAACCGAAGGGACCCCCGCAAGCGGCGAACAATGATAGCAAACGGCGAATTCAGTGTTATGAGTGCCGCGCATCTGGCCACCGAGCCAAGGAATGCCCTCGCGCTTCCCAAAACGTGCAGAAGAAGAAGCAAGGCGCTCGAGATCAAAACGTAGCTGTAGCCAACGTAGAGGCATGCGAAACACCGGCGTCAGTAACCTCCCAGACAACCCTAGTAGCAGAGATGAAAACGCCCCAGTCATTCGACGAGGTACGCAAATCGAAGCTACAGCAGGTGGAGATTGAGTGCGCAGGGATACCGGCGACAGCTATAATTGATACCGGTAGCGAGATAACCGTGGTTAGGGAAGGCCTCGTGCCAAGTATACGTCGGGAGCCATCCGGTTCGATAAAGCTAGTTTCGGCTTTTGGGGAGACGGTTAACGCAAAACTGGTCACTCTTGCGGTAAGCATGAGGCGGCCCACCGCACACATAGCAGGGCCCGAGGCAGTAGACATTGTATGCGCGCTTTCTGATAAGCTGGCGGAGGGAGTAGATTGTTTGCTGTCCAGGGAGGATTGGGAACTGCTTTCGGAGATAGACAGTCATTACGAGGCACTTGTTATGAATAAGGCCTGCCCTCTGTCTGAAGCAGTTAACGCGTCTGCCATCATGGCGGAGCAGAGCGCAAAGCTGAGCTCTACATCACACGAGGAGCAAGCGGCGGGGCCTGAGGCAGACAAAGTTATGAGTGGTGAGCAGGGTGTGGCGACGGAACAGCCCTGTGAAGTAGATCTGGAAGAAAGCGAGAAGGAAGATGTAATGTCGATCCAGGATGACGCGGACGCAGCCCTAAAACAGCGCCAGGTATTCAGATCCGACCAAGTATCAGACGAAACCTTAAAGAAAGCGTGGGCTGACGCAAAGGCAGGGAGGGCAGGCATGTTTGTTTCAGACGGCTTGTTGTATCACTGGGACTCGATCTCCGGTAGCAAAGTGAAGCAGCTTGTGCTCCCCCTTAGCAGGCGTGAAGAGGTACTCTGCCTTGCGCATGAGTCCCTTTGGGGAGGTCATTTGGGGCCACGGAAGACAAAGACCAGAATTAAGTACAGCTTTTTCTGGCCAGGCTTAGAAGGGGACGTAACGCGACACTGCAGGACATGTCACGGCTGTCAAGTCCGCTCAGACAGGCGAATTAAAGATAGGGTTCCCATCACACCTCTCACCAGACCCGACCATCCGTTTCAGGTCGTAAATGTCGATATAATCGGGCCGCTCGATGTTCCGTAGAGCAGGGATCATAGGTACGTTCTCTGCCTCGTTGACTTGTGCACGCGGTGGCCGGAGGTAGTCTGTTTGCGATCCCTAACCGCTAGGGTGACATGCGATGCCTTCCTTACGATTTTTAGCCGCACAGGCATACCTGAGGTAGTCTGTTCAGATCAGGGAACGAACTTCATGGCGCAGCTGACGCGTGAGATGTTAGCAAGACTGGGATGCGCACCGCGTTTTTCAACTCCTGAGCATCCGGGGAGCAACAGGACAGTGGAAAGGTGGAACCGCGTTTTGAAGAACATGTTGTTCCATGTTATTGAGAAAGATCCCAAGAACTGGGATAGACTGGTCCCGTTCGTTCTCTGGGCGTACAGGGAAGTCCCCCATGACACTACAGGCGTGGCGCCGTTCCGGCTCTTACTCGGTAGAAACCCTATCGGACCGCTAGCAATTCTGCAGCGAACATGGACAGGCCAGCAACCCCTTCCGAACACACTCAGGGAAGAACCCGCGAAGTATTTGCGACAGCTACGCGAGCAGCTAGAAGTAGCAGCAGAATTAGTGGGTTCGACGGCGAGCGCACGTCAGGGAAGTTACGCGCAGGCGTATAACAGGCGCTCATGGAGCAAGACGTTTGTCGTCGGAGACCAGGTATTGCTCTTTGACACAGACCCTGGCAGTAAAATGGCCCCCAAATGGCTCGGTTCATTCGTCGTAACCGCGCAGGAGAGGCAGAACTCGTACAGAATCGACAAGGGAAAAAGGCTACAGCGATAGTGCATGCGAACAGGCTGCGACCCTACTATGCACGTGTCAGCCATGTCGGAGTAGTTTTCGAGGAAGACGAGGAGTTTGGTGAAATCGAGTACACCCCTCGGTCTGTGCATGAGAGATGTGGTGGTTGTCTGATAGATGCGGAGAAACTCGCACACCTACCTACTCAGGACCGCGTCGAGATCTCGGAGGTGTTTGCCGCTTACGTTGATTTGTTCAGCGAAACGCCGGGAGTCGCACGAGTTGGGGCACATAAGATAGAGCTGCACGAAGGCCGCCAGCTCAAACGCACTTTCCCATATCGCGTGCCGGAGTTATTAAGAAGTGAGGTGAGCCGCCAGGTAAACGAGTTGCTAGACCTCGGGCTGGTGTATCCGGTGGAAAGCGAGCGCGCCCATCCCCTTGTATGCGTAGGTAAGAAGGATGGATCGGTGCGCATGTGTGTTGACTATCGCGCTTTAAACGCAGCGACGCGCACGGATGCCTTTCCAATGTCACTCCCTAAATAGCTCATCATGAGGGTGGGCCGCGCTAGGTATATCACTCTTATCGACTTGCGACGCGGATACTGGCAGGTGCCGGTAGCTCCGGAGAGCCAACATCTGACCACCTTCGTAACTCACGAGGGACAATATGCTTGGCGCGTCATGCCTTTCGGGCTAAAGAACGCCGCGGCCACCTTTCAGCGGATAATGAACACCCTCTTCTCGAAACATCAGGCTTATGCGGCCGCATACCTCGATGACATCGCCATTTTCTCTTCCTCGTGGACTGAACACTTGCGGCACTTAGAAATAATTTTTGATTTGTTGCGCGACGCCAAGCTTAAAGTGAGCCGGGAAAAGTGTCAGGTCGCACAGGCCAACATTAAGTACCTAGGACACATAGTGGGAGGCGGAACCCGTGGGCCCGACCCAGAAAAGATATCGGCCATTCGTGGGCTCGTGCCCCCCGCAACAAAGAGACAGCTACGGAGTCTGCTAGGCTTATGTGGTTACTACCGCGATTACGTTGAAGGATACGCCGAGGTTGCCGCACCACTCACATCTTTGACGAGGCGAGGTGTACCTAACACGATTCCGTGGAGCCAGGAAACGCAAAACGCGCTCGACAGGCTCAAGTCAGCTCTGTGCGAAGCTGCATCGCTGAACACCCCCGATATTAAAAGGCCATATTGGCTGTTCACCGACGCGTCCGACGTTGCAGCGGGGGCTTGTTTGGCGCTGATGGGAGACGAGGGACGGGAAAGGCCGATAGCGTTTGCCAGCCACCGATTCACGCCAACTCAGACCCGCTGGTCTACGATCGAGCGGGAAGCGTTCGCCATTATCTGGGCACTAAAGAAATTTGATCATTGGGTGTACGGGGCAGAAATTAACGTGGTGTCTGACCACAACCCCCTCTTCTATCTTACTACTAGTACGCCTCATGGGGCAAAACTCGCGCGATAGGCGCTGGCCCTACAGCGCTACAATGTGACGGTGACCCACAGGAAAGGTTCAAGCAATGATAACGCCGACGCGTTAACACGTGTCCCGAATGTGACTTGGGGCGTAGAGCAAGCACACGCTTGAGCTATGGCCTTTCGGAAACGCGTGAATGTTCCCGCGTACCCGGTGCAATTTGTGATGTGAACGGTGGAGTGCGCGTGAACTTGGCGTGAGGACATCCAATTGCTCGCGCGCGGGACTTTCACGAACACTGTCCGGTCCGCCGATGCGAATGCGTGATTTGTTTTGTGTTATACCCATCTTGTGTCGCGAGATTCATTTGGTGTTCCATTCACGTGCGAAGTGTCTTACATGTTTTGTTTTCTTCGCGGGTTGTTGCGGCCTTTGTTGTATTAGGCTGAAATGACCGGATTCCAAGCTCATTTACCCTTTTGGGAGGGACGTGTAAGGCCGCAGTGAAAAGCGATTTGCACGTGGAGTCGAGCTGGCAGTCGAACCCCCCACGCGCCGAGGCCAAGGAGCGAGCGCTGTTTTTTTTTTCTCCTTTTCTCCCCTTTTCTTGGGCGCGGGCGCGCGGGCGCGCGGGAGGCTTGATTTGTTTCGCCCCTTCGCCCCGAGGCGTCGCTAAGAAGCGAACCGCAGACGCATCCTTATCAGCCGGGAACAACAGCCGCACGCTTCTGCGAACCACTTTACGGCCAGCTCGTCCAGTGATGTCCCGCCGTGGCGCCAAGCATGGGTGCCGGGAGACGCCGTTAATGAAGCTTTTTGCACTGCCACAAGCGCTCACTAAACGTCCTACAGAAGGCGACAATAGGCGCGACCCTTGGCCCTCCCAAGTAGGCAATCAGCCCAGCGGCCTCCCGCTGTGTCGCGAGACATTGGGTCCGAGCAACGGCGACTGTACACTGCTCTGGGACGGTGCCCCCCCCCCCCTTTTCCTCGAACGGGACGGCTGAGTGGCCTGGTCTCCAGATCCATCGCGGCGTTTCTTTCACAAAGGTGCCAGCTGCAAGGTCGCGTCGCAAACACGCTGAGGAGGGGAGGCAAAGACAGGCGCCGTGTGAGAGGTTTTGGGGACCAGCGAGTGGAGAGAATGTGTGTTTTGAATGTTGTATTTTATTTGGCGTAATTAAGGACCTTGGTCCAAGATTATTCCCAACCCACGGGGGTTGTGGCATGTTTTTAAATAATTTGATTGGCTGCTTCATTTTCGGGGAGGATCACCTAAGGTGACCACCCTTGGGTCTTTGTTGATGTCTGGTATCAAAAAGCGGTCCTCGGACTATGTTCGACAGTCAAGATTGAGGCTGCGTGCCTAGCACGTATTTACACCCCCTAGGCTTTAACCGAAACGCTCGGTAGGAAAGTAAGCGCCTGTAAAGTGACTTCTCTGTGTGAGAGTCTTCATTTTCTTTTAAGTTACATTTGTCTGTGTGACTTGTTGCTGTAACTTTGCCTATGTATACTATTTTGCTTCTGTAAATATATATCTCCTCCTGACCATCATCAGATCATCGTCTTCTGCTTCTTACCTGCCGAAGACAGGGAAACATCACTAGGGCCTTGCATGCCGGGTTTGTATGCTGAAGCTGCCACGACGTATCGGAGTGGCTTTTCGCTTCTGCACACTACGCTTCGTATAAGCCGAGTTGTACAGTGCAGCCATGAATCTCTAGATCATCCACTCACAACACGTAGATGTACTCGTTATGAAAAATAAAGAAAACTAACTTCTGAATTACAAAAGGGGAGTTGGCCAGAAACACGGCATCACGTCTTCTTCTGTCTAAAGGCAAACTTCTTAAGGAGCCAAGGAGGGCCTCGATGTTCAGACGCGTAAGACCATTTTCGTTTCTTTCTAGCCCTGTCGCCAGTGACAAACAAGCCCGATATCAGGCCATCAGGAGAAGCAGAGACATGAGTTCCACCGGGCCGTTGAGTTTCCCAACGGCTGCTTAAGCTGCGCAGGGGTAAGGGGTGGAGAGCATTCCGGAGCGGGATAAAGCGTCACAGTTTTCAGGGCTTAACCACACGGTTAGAGAAAACAACACATAAATAATGTTGACACAGGCGCTGACTGAACCCTCTCTCCCTGCAAGTCGCTTCAGCAATAAATTGTACCACACGTCAGTAGTCGGCAAGTGACGAAGACAAGGAGCCCACTGAACAAGAAATAAACTTGCATAGGACAAGCGGTTGAGCTAGTTGGTGTTGGTCCATGGTTGACAGCGCTAACAACAAGGACAGAGTTAAGACAACGACACAAGCGCCGACTGAACAACCTCACTCTACAAGTCGCTGCCGAGGGACTCTATTAAATATACTCCAAGATTCCTGTATTACATGTGCAAACGCGTAGGTTATAGTAAATGGCTGCAGAATAGCAGCGACCAGCCCGCGCCTCACGAAAAGCTAAACGTATATAATGAATATAAAACAGAAAATCGAGGTCCGTTTGTGACAAATATCTTTGCGATCCGCGATGCTATGAAGGATATAAATAAACGTGTACATACCAGAAGTCCACATATTGCCATCTAGCACTGCCGAGTGGCGCCTCTCGGCGCGAATAAATTTGGAGGACGCTTAAGCATCACCTTTAAGAATGGAACGCGATAGCGTTATCGAGCAACTTTCTATACTCATTTTTATTTATTAACCCTTCCGGGACGTAGTAGCGCTGCCAGCCACCTTGCCGAAACGCGCGGGCCTCAAGTTGCAGTCGTAGTTCGTCGGCAAAATCGTTGCCGATCCGAGCCGGCGTGTTGAAGATCTCGGAGGCCATGCCCTATCTATCTAATTCCGTGCGCCACACGCATGATGGCGCTACGTGCACGCCAAGCGAAGAGGAAGTACAGCGGAAAAGTAATTTGCCACTCGCTAAACTGCGTGTTCCGTAATTCTGTAATTTACATGCTCATAATTATTATTATACACCACAATACACTTCTCTAAGGGATATTTCTGAGACAACATCGCAATCAATAGACGTGCCTTTGTCCATTTCAAACCATCTAGCTGGCGTGGTGGAGTGGCGCCGAAGACGCTGTTCCAAGCGGTTGCGTTTCTCGATCTTCTCCACTCAAAGACTTCAATCGGCCTCTGGCCGAGGTACTGCTCAGGCTAATGCTAGCAGTAATGAATACCGGATTGTTTTGCGACGTCTCCCAACTGGTAATCTGGTCGCTGATTCCGTTTTCTTGCATGCGGACGTTGCCGGACGCCCGTACCGGGCACAGGACTTCAGAGACTCCCTTCGGAATGTTGTGGACCTCAAAGAAATTAGTTCAATTGGCCAATTTCAAATGTCCCATGTATGGATGGTCACCTGCAAATCGACACAATCGAAAGAGAAATGGGTGGCTTGCGGTGATCTCGTTGTTAAGGGCCGCCGTTGTGTCGTCGTGGACCCAGAACCAAAAGTGGTGAAACTGAAGCTTCTGTGGCTTCCCGAACGCTTGGAAGACGTCTTCATACGTGAGGCACTACAGGCCTAAGGGAAGGTGACTTAGATTTCGACAGTAAATTGGAAAGTGGCGGAAATGGAAGATTTGAGAACGCTGAACCGGGATGTTGTGTCTCTTGCTGAAGGAGTCGGGAATACCAGGCAGGCCACCGCTATGCCTCCGATGCAACCGTGTTGGCCACATTCGTAGGCAGTGCCGTACGCCGCGTTGTGACGACTGCTGACGCTTCGGTCACACCGCAGAACAGTGCATCGTTACCTATGCGGACAAGCTGCGGCATCGTGTGCGACCACCGGACGACGCTCTACAAGAGCATATTATGTACGCCAGAGAAGTGCTTGACGCGGCTAGTGTCCTTTCAGCTGCTACTGTGGACACGGCTACCACAGCTAATACAACGGTTGTTCCTCAAGGTGACTCCGAGGAAAGTGAGACGCTGCTTCGATATGAGACGCCGAATCCGGCACATGATATGGAGCCTGCTACCTGTTCTAATCCTGCCAGAGATAGAGCCTCGGTTACTCCAGCCACTGAGGTCAATGCTGAGGAAGAGCTTGCAGATCAGGCCACTCTACCTGCAGCTCAGGCCGTCCCTCCTGTTGAAAAGCATCTTCATAAGCGCGGGGGAAATGCGCATCTGACTCGAGTGAAGATGATCTGGTAAGCGTGAAGCATCGCCGCCGCCGGCGCACGTCGAAACACAAGGGGAAGTGCCAACGTTCGCGTTCCCGCAGTCGTGGTGGAGGTCCGGAGGCGACGTCGCCGTCTCCAGAGAGACAAATGCAAACCTAGTTAGCATTTGTGTGGTCAACGTAGCGACCCCTGAGGAGCTAGTGTTTGCAACGCTGAATGTGAGAGGCCTTAGGTCTCATCAGAAGCAGGTGCAACTTCGTCGACTTTTCAGCAGCAGGCGGCTTGATTTTGTCGCTCTCCAGAAAACTCGAGAGTGAGCAGGATACATAGAGGGCACTAAGACCCTTTTTGTCTGATTACAATGTTATTGTGACGCATGCTATTGGTTGTTCGGCGGGTTGCTTCTTCTTTCTGCGAAAGGCTCTCCCTTATTCTGCGTTATCTTACTATACTGACTCTTAAGGGCGGCTAATAAGCTGTGATTTTTTGCTCCACGGGAAGCCATGGAAACTAATCAATATTTATGCGTTTAATAGTGCAACTGAGCGTGTTGATATGTTTGAAGCCATGGCTAACTTCCTAGATTGTGATAAGAACGTTGTGCTAATGGGAGACTTTAACTGTGTATGTTACCTGAATGATCGTGCTGGGCCACAGAGACAAAAGTGGTGAAGTGTTGTCGCGTGTTATAGATGACTCAGGACTCATTGATACAGGGGCTTCACATCATGCAACTACACTATTCACGCATATCCAGGGGAGGTCCCACGCGCGCCTAGACAGGATTTATGTTTCTTCCACGCTGAGTTTCTGTGATTTGTTGTGTGAAACTGTACCGGTTTTCTTTTCAGATGGTGATTGCTCGGTTCGGGAGAACTTACTGTTCAAAATTTAGGCCGCAATGTGAGCTTTGGAAGATAAATTCTTCACTTGTAAAGGATCATATTTTTGCCTTTTGGATACGCTGCCAGCTACAAGTGTGTTTGACAGATGCCATGCCAATATTTGCTGCATGGGAGCTGTTTAAACAGGAGGTGCGAGCGATAGCTATTGAAATTGGGTCTGTTAGGTCATTTTACAGGAAATTTCAAGACAGGACATTGCATAAAAGTTTGTATAACCTCTATGAATTAGAATGTGAGGCACCTAGAGGGCATTTAGACGAAATAACTAGGATAAGTGTGACCTACAAAAACAGGACGCTGAAAGACACAGGGGTGCCAGAGTTCGATCTCGTACAAATAGTGCTTTGCGCTCTGAAACCCCTACGCGACAAGCTCAACTTGGTGAGCACCGTAATGCTACTGCCAAATTGATACCGGGAATGATGTCCAATGGCACCCTAGTAACGAAAACGTGTGACATCATCTCTGTGTTTGTGAGCTATTACTCGACACTTTTCAGTGGCGCTTCTGCTACTTCTAATTCGGATCTACTAGCTAACTTTAAAGCTCTTATAACGCCTTTACCAGATGAAGACTGTGCTCTTATCAATCGTCGTTTCACTTTGGAAGAAACAGAACACGCAATTGACCAATTACCCCTCTCTAAAACACCTGGCCCTGATGGCATATCGTGCGAGTTTTACAAAACTTTTAAACCTTTGCTGAGTCCTGTATTCCTGCAGATCTTCGCTTTAAGTTTTAATGGCGGGGGGGGGGGTCCTTCCTCAGTCGTTTACTAGGAATCACACAGGCTTAGTTCCAAAGAGTACAGATAAAGAAAAATTGCTCTCAGTAGATGGCTACAGGCTAATCACGTTGGCAAATGTGGGCTACAAAATTTTTGCGAAAGTACTATCAAATCGTTTACAATATGCCATGACGGTTCTCATTGGCCCTCATCAGACGTGTGGCTTGAAGGGACGCTGCATTCAAAATAACATACATATTGCACGTACAATTCTCGAACCTTGCTCTGGCTCTTAAGAGCAGCTTGCTCTACTCCAGATTGACCTTGCAAAGGGATTTGATCGTGTACGGCATTCGTTTCTATTTTCTTTCTAGAGCGTGCAAATGTTGGATCAAATGTACTGAAAGGGGTGCAACTTTGTTACGACAACTGTTCCACTCGCTTGATTGTTAATTGTAACCTCTCAGATCCTGTGCTAACTCGATCATCCGTGAAGCACTGCTGTCCTATGTCACCACTCCTCTTTGCCTTCTACCTAGAGCCACTTTGTTTGAGTGTACTGCAAAACCACAGTATCCGTGGTTATGTTGCCTTCAGTAATGAAGTCAAAGTGCTTGCGTACGCCGACGATTTGGCGTTTTTCTGCACAGACAAACCCAGCATCGACAAAATGATAACCACCATTGAGTAGTTTGGCATTGTATCTGGCGCTCAAATGAATAAGTCTAAAAGTTCGGGTCTCTGGTTCGGTTCATGGGGAGCAATGCCGACTCATTATGCTGGAATTGAATGGTCTTGTGTTCCCCCTAAATACCTTGGAGTTCCCCTTCATGCATTCAAGTTTAGAGGGCGTTACTGGAAAGAGCGGGTCACGGCACTCAAAAGCTATGCCCGGACTTTTGTTCCGCACCGCCTATCAAGTTTTGCCGAGCACAGGCATGCAACATGTTTCTGACTACAAAACTGTATTATGTTTTACAGGTACTCCACTGCGCGAGGAATTACATCCACAATTTTCACCGAACGTTTGCGACGTTCATATGGTCCTCCAGTGTTGAGCCTATGCGGCGCAATAACTTATTCAGGCCTGTTTCTGCTGGCGGACTAGGTTTGACACATCTCTATGTCCGACAGTTAGTTGCTCGTTTCTTCTTTTTTCGTAATAGCTCCCATCCAATTACCAGAGCATCCCTGCAAACTAACCTAGTGAACCTTCTTCCAAACTTAGTAGACTCTTCCAATTTTACCGATCGGCCCTTATTATTTGGTTTTATGAAAGAGGTTTGCGATTCAGTGCGTTTTCTGGCAGTTCGCTTCTCTTATGAGTACTTATTCTCTGTTTCACGGAAAACAATTATACCAAGATTTGATATATATTGCCGCATAGAAGACGACGCAAAAGATGACGACAAGCGCGAGCCTGGAAGTGAAAGAAGCTTGAACACAAGACTTGTTCTGGTCGACCATTCAAACCATCTATCGCTAGGTTCTCCTTGGTCTTCTACCGAGACGTGACACTGGTGGAGGTGCTGGGTATGCATAGGACTCCTTCCGGCAGTCCACAGCGGATCCCAAACATCGACACGCCTGTCCATCGTGCTAGCCGCCGCCTTCTAGGCCTAGCGCCGGAGTACAGTCATCTGCCGAACGACTCCTCAAACGCCCAAGTTCCTAAGACCTCTCAAGCCATGGCACATACCAATCCTACACCGGTGACTCTACAGAACACCAAGGTGCCAGAGTGCTTTCGCGGGGAAGCGTTTGAAGATGTGGAAGACTGGCTCGACCAGTTTGAGCGAGTGTCAAAGATCAACCAGTGGAGCGCAGACCAGAAGCTTTGTAATGTTTATTTTGCCCTTCAGGATAATGCTAGAACGTGGTTTGAAAACCATGAGGCCAGCTTATCCACATGGGATGACTTCCGCTGCCAGCTGGTCGACACTTTCGCGAGAACTGACCGACGGGACAATGCGCTGCGCCTGCTTGAAGTGCGCATCCAGAAGCCAAATGAGAGCGTGGCTATGTTTGCGGAAGACATGGCTCGCCTTTTTCGCCGTGCCGACCCTGATATGAGTGAACCAAAGAAGCTACGGCATCTCATGCATGGCGTCAAAGAACAGGTGTTTGCCGGCTTGGTCCGCAACCCCCCTAAAACCGTGAGTGAGTTCGTTAAGGACGCTACGGCTATCGAACGAGCCCTCCAAGACCGGTGCCGCCAGTACAACCGACCGGTCAACTGTGCCCCGACGACTGCGGCGGCGCTGACTGCAACAGATACGACCACTCTTCGAGACATCATTAGAGGCATTGTCCTTGAGGAGCTGCAGCGAATTACGACTACGAAGGCTCAGTCGTCAGGGGCCCTCATGGAAACAGTGAGGAATGAAATTCGATACGCCCTATCAGCGTCTACACCATGCAACGAGTCTCATCCAGTCGACAACGCGGCACCCCTTTCCGAACCATACCACGCTCCAAAACCGATCAGCTGCACGGCCAACATTCCTGCAGCTTACCTCGAGCCGCAGCCCGAGAGCTATGCTGCGGTCCTTCGTCGCCCACCTCCAGACCACGCCCCACCGAGCTCACCGAACCGTCAGGAGATTCGGTTCCTCCAGGGGCCTCAGTGGGCGCCTCCCAGGCGCTCTCAACTGCGCCGAACTGACAGGTGGCGCAGTTATGACAGCCGACCACTTTGTTTCTACTGCGGACAACCTGGCCATGTGTATCGGTACTGCCGCCACCGCGAAGAGGGGCAGTCCTTTCCGCTTGCTTCTGCTCGCCGCCGCTTCGACACTGATTCTGCCCAAATCGACGACGACCCTCCGGTCAGCAGGGAAACCGAATCCCCGGGCTTCCGCCGCCGCTCCTCCCCATCGCCACAGCGTTATTCGCCGACGCGTCGCAACACTACTGGCGTTAGCGGACGGCGGTCTCCTAGCCCTCACCGGGGAAACTAAGAGCTGCAACCTCGCGAGGGGAGGTTGCAACCAGTCTAAAAGTGTCGAAACCCTCACCACCGCCGCAATTGCCGACAACCCGGGCTTCTGACGCCGCCGCTAACATTGACATTTCCGCACTACCGCCGAAAATGCCGTACCAGATGATCAGCCATGACGACGAAGCTGACAGCGCCGACCTTGCCGCGCTTCCGCCGCAAATGCCGAAAGGGACGATCAACCCAGATAATTTTGTTAGCGCTGACCTCGCCGTTTCCATTGATGGGCTGGCGGTACATGCTCTGGTGGATACCGGGGCAGATTTTTCAATTATTAGCCAGAAACTGGCCGACACCCTGCGCAAAGTAAAAACTGAATGGACTGGGCCAGTAATAAGAAGTGCTGGGGGTCAGCTACTGGCACCGACAGGGAAATGCACTGCCCGGATAGGAATAGGAAACGCGGTGTTTGTTGGCAGCTTCGTTATTCTCCCTGACTGCTGCAAAGACCTCATCTTGGGCATGGACTTTCTGCGTCTTCATGGGGCTGTAATCAGCATCCGTGACAGCATCGTTGCCTTCACCAATAACCATGAAGACCTTGGTTATGCGCAAGTACCACTATTGCCCTTACGCGTCGCCAATGAGACGGTGACATTACCTCCGAGATCATGTTCTCTTGTTGAAGTGAAATGCGACGTGGCGCATACAGGCGATGGCGTCGCCGAACGGGCAGTTACCCTGGTACTCAGCCGAGGTGTTTCTATAGCTCGAGGGCTGGTCAACTTGACCAATGGGCATACCGAACTGCTGCTGACAAACTTCAGCGACGAGCGTCAGCAAATTCCGAAAGGCACAACTGTGGCCTTTTTCGACAGCCTCCCAAATGCGCAGCACTGTTGCTTACTGCAACAGAGAGGATCAGTGTGCAAGACACCCGTAACCATCGTTGATGTGAGCCCAAATCTGTCTTCTTCAGAGCGGGACCGCCTTTTGGATCTCATAGATCAATTTCGAGACTGTTTTGCTTCAGAATCGCGGATCGGCCAAACGCCTTTGACAAAACATCGAATTATCACGGATGACTCGATTCGCCCGATTCGACAAAATCCTTACCGTGTGGCTCCGAAAGAACGTGAAGCCATTCAGCGCCAGGTGGCCGAAATGCTTAGAGACGACGTTATCCAGCCGTCACAGAGTCCCTGGGCTTCCCCCGTGGTACTTGTTAAAAAAGAAAGACGGCAGCTTACGATTTTGCATAGACTATCGCAAGCTCAACCAAGTGACCAAAAAAGACGTGTACCCTCTCCCTCGCATCGACGACTCCTTGGATCGCCTACGAAATGCACGTTACTTCTCGTCGATGGACTTGAAAAGTGGATATTGGCAAATCGAAGTGGATGAGAGGGATCGGGAGAAGACAGCATTCATCACTCCCGACGGATTGTATGAGTTTAAAGTCCTTCCGTTCGGTTTATGCTCGGCGCCAGCAACATTTCAGAGACTGATGGACACTGTGCTTTCGGGACTTAAGTGGCAAACATGCTTGGTGTATCTTGACGACGTGATAGTGTTTTCGGCTACATTTGAAGAGCATCTACTCCGTTTGCTAGCTGTGTTTCAGGCCATACAATCTGCGGGCCTCACATTAAAACCCGAGAAGTGCCACTTCGGTTACGAGGAGCTGCAGTTCTTAGGCCACGTCGTCAGCCAAGAAGGTGTTCGGCCGGATCCTGAAAAGCTCTCCGCAGTCGCCAAGTTCCCAACACCTACGGACAAAAAGACATTGCGGCGCTTCTTGGGTCTTTGCGCCTATTACCGTCGGTTTATTGCTAGCTTCTCACGAATAGCCTGGCCATTAACTTCACTGACTCGTGACAACGCTGTCTTTCGCTGGGGTGAAGAACAGCAACAAGCTTTCAATGAGCTGAGGAGGCGTCTACAGACACCACCTGTCCTGGCGCACTTTGATGACGACGCCCCTACACTGCTTCATACGGTGCCAGCAACGTGGGCTTAGGTGCTGTGTTAGTGCAGCGCCAGGATGGTGTGGAAAAGGTAATTGCTTACGCCAGCAGGACCCTATCTAAAGCGGAAGCGAACTACTCGGCAACCGAAAAAGAGTGTCTTGCAGTAGTATGGGCGGTTATGAAATTCCGCCCTTATTTGTACGCTCGCCCCTTTCAAGTCGTCAGCGACCATCACTCTCTCTGTTGGCTGACGAACTTAAAGGACCCTTCAGGGAGACTCGCGCGTTGGAGCCTTCGATTGCAAGAATTTGACATGGCAGTTATTTACAAATCTGGAAAGAAGCACACAGATGCAGATTGCCTTTCGCGAGCGCCGGTTGAAACTTCCACTATGACCGATGAAGACACTGCGTTTTTAGGTGTCATAGATGACGCAACGCTTTCCCAACAGCAGCGAGAGGATCAGGAATTGCTCCCTCTTATTGATTTCTTAGAGAAGCGAACTACGGTTGTGCCGAAGATTTTCGCCCGAGTAATCCCTTCATTTTTTATTCGCAACAACATCCTTTACAAGAAGAACTTCCGTCCTGGGGGAAACAGTCTTCTGCTCGTCGTCCCATCGGTTCTCCGCACTGAAGTTTTGCAAGCGTGCCACGACGAGCCAACCGCCGGTCACCTAGGCTACACCCGCACGTTGGCTAGAGTACAGCACGGATACTACTAGCCAAAACTGCCGGCGACAGTGAAACGCTATGTACGTACGTGCATTGACTGCCAGCGCCGTAAATCACCCCCTGTAAAACCAGCTGGCCTACTCCACCCTCTTCAAGTGCCAGCGACACCTTTTAAGCAAATTGGCATGGACCTCCTGGGACCATTTCCGACGTCTACAGCCGGGAATAAATGGATAATTGTCGCCACTGATTATCTGACCCGCTACGCGGAGACCA
Organism: Amblyomma maculatum; assembly: GCA_023969395.1. Taxonomy (NCBI): domain Eukaryota; kingdom Metazoa; phylum Arthropoda; class Arachnida; order Ixodida; family Ixodidae; genus Amblyomma; species Amblyomma maculatum. The sequence continues at coordinate 5,793 of JAJIZL010005260.1, read as the reverse complement.
AGGCTCTGCCAAGGGGTACCGCCGCCGAAGCAGCTAGGTTCTTCGTTGAGAACATTGTCCTGAGGCATGGCGCTCCGGCACTTATTATAACTGACCGAGGAACTACATTTACGGCCGAACTTTTGGAAACCGTTCTTCGCCTCAGTGGTACCAGTCACCGTAAAACTACTGCCTATCACCCTCAAACCAATGGGTTGACGGAACGCCTCAATAAGACCCTCGCAGACATGCTTTGCATGTACGTCGACGTAAACCACAAGAATTGGAACGAAATACTTCCCTACGTTACGTTCGCCTACAATACGGCCCGCCAAGACACCACTCGCATGACACCATTCAGCCTCCTTCACGGGCGACCAGTAACAACTATGCTGGATGCAATGTTGCTCCCGAATGCCGACACCGATGATCTCGACCAGGACGCCGAGGAATTCGCTCAGCGTGCAGAGGAAGCTCGCCAACTAGCTCGTGTGCGGATTCAAAATCAGCAGGAGCACGATGCACAACGCTACAATCAGAGACACCGGCATGTAATGTACGAACCTGGCGACAAAGTGTGGGTCTGGACACCTATTCGCCGCCGTGGACTCTCCGAAAAACTATTGCGACGATACTTTGGACCCTATGTTGTTCAGCGACGTTTAACCGACGTCACTTATGAGGTGATGCCAGACGGGGTGTCGACATCAAAGCGACGCCAGCACCAAGCTGACGTCGTCCACGTCGTGCGTATGAAGCCATACCACTCAGTTTGACCTTAACCTCCTACTTCCTTTCGTTCTCATCGGGACGATGCTTCCTAAGGAGGGGGGCAAATGCCGCATAGAAGACGACGCAAAAGATGACGACAAGCGCGAGCCTGGAAGTGAAAGAAGCTTGAACACAAGACTTGTTCTGGTCGACCATTCAAACCATCTATCGCTAGGTTCTCCTTGGTCTTCTACCGAGACGTGACAATATGTTGTTCCCGCTTATATCGTTCACTCTATTCTAATTATATGACGCATGATATGTTAAAAAGGGTGCGCAAAATGCCGATCTCGCCTCTACTAAAACGTTTTTCTTTAACCTTCATGCCGAGGTTTTGCCTGTTAAAGTGTGGCTTCAGAAAAAAAAATATTTTTGTTTCTTCTGTTAATTGTCGGTTATGTGACACACCTGAAACCATCGAACACAGTTTTGTTGCCTGCAAAGATGCAATAGTATTTTGGGAGGTTCTGCAAAGAACATTGAAGAAAGACTTTATTTTGAATTCCCACAGTGTGCGTTACTTGAAAAACACCGAACATGACCACGAACCCTTTGACATGATTTTCCTCCTTGGACTGCACAGCCTGTGGAAAACGCGTATGTTGGACCGGAATGCTGAACCTCTAGTCTCCCCCCGCTACCCATTTCGGCCAGATGGTACATCAGCTTAGAGAAACTTACAAAGATAGTGACTATCAACCGGACTGGCTGCCATTGTTGATGTGTTGTCTTTCCTTGCCACCGTTTTAGTGAAGTTGTTGTGCTAAGTCGTATTCTAGTTGTGTGGTGTTGTGTTGTATGTTCCAACTGGACTTTTCGCCTACAGGCTGATTACTCTGTAAATAATGTATATAACTGTATGCTGAATTTAAAAGCATGTAATAAATACCATGCTGAAAAAAAAAGAAGCTGGCGTGGTGGAGTGGTTAGCGTGCTCATCTCGCACCTCGGAGGCCCACGTTCGATTCTTCATGTCGGCGATTTTTTCTACTCTTTTTTGGTTATTTATGCTTCTGGGATTGTTCGCTCACGGCCAACGCCGGACGACGCTGGCGGCCGCTGACGACGACACCGACGTTCCTGCGACACGGTGCCCTTAACGCTGTCGCGCTAAAAAGAGCGATGCCAAGTGTATCGCACTTTTCGCGTGTGCCGCTTCCAAGGTTCCTGCTTGGTTACCCCCCCCCCCCCCCCCATGGGTTTCAGTTCCGTGTTTTCGTGTCTGGCCCTTGGGCACAAAGATTCTTGAGGGGCTGCTGTGTGCAACATTCGCCTATGTACTACCTGTTGAAGAAAACAAATCATCAGCTTGTTTCCCTTGCATTGGGAATCTGCATTATTTGGCAACTCCCGCAGGCCACTGCATAATATTTCAGTAGATACTAGCCCACTGTGGCATTAAAGCCAACGAAAAAGCCGATGAAGCGACTCGTAAGGGCCACCAACGTCATAGCTACATTCGGACTTATTTCATGAAATCTGAAGCATCCCAACCGGCCAAGAAATTCGCTACCAAAGCAAAGTATCGCCTTTGGAGCTTGCTGAAAAATCACTATCAAGTTCTTTACTCGATTGACCCACACCTAAGATCAAAACTCCCTCCGCAATTTCCTCGCCAACTAGAAACTCTTTACCACCGACTTCGCCTGAACTCTGCATATACAAATCGCTTGCAATACTGTTTTGGGCAAATGAACAGCTCTCTTTGAGACAACTGTGGTTTCATTGAAATTGTGCAACATATCCTGCTTGGGTGTCCTGCGTACGCTGACGAGCGTGCCTACTACGAACATAGCATGGAAAAGCTCTCCCCATTGCCTTTAACAATGGACATTGTTTTAGATCGCTTAGCCTGCCCTAGGCAGCGGAGACTCAACATGAACTTTTTATTTATGTATTTAAACGAAATTGGACTTTTAGACAAACTTTAGGTTCACCTTGAATGTTACCCTCAATATTTTTCACGCTTTAAACACTATAAGCCAATTTATCGGACTATGCATTTCATCATTTCATTTTTTTACCATTGCTCCCCGATGCACCTTAGAACACATTTAATGGCTGCATGTTATCTCCCTCTTCATTTCTTTGAATCTCCACACGATTCTTTTTCAATCGTTTCCTCCCGAATTCCACTTCCTACACAGAGTAGAATGTCAGCAAAATTTAAACGCTGGCTAAAATCTCTGTTCTCATTAATGGGTCTCTCTCTCATGATACACCACCCGGAGTACCCCGAAACAACCCCGTACAACATGACACGCTGCTGCACCGCTTCAACCGCGGACTCCGGCGGCTATTTGCTGAGCTTCAGCCCTTATCCACCATTTTGACATCCTGTGCATCTTCTCAGCAAGACGCCTGCGCCGTCACGTCAGCCGGAAAATACACAATGAAGACCCCGTGAATTCAGGAGCTGTTTCCACAGTGACGTTTTTGAATATGCCGAGGACCGGTACCTTCAGTTTGAACGCATCGCTACTTTCAACCAGTGGGGCGTTGCTGTCAAACTATGGAATGGTTACTGTATTCTCAAGGATGGCGTTCGTACCTGGTTCGAAAACAGCGTGAAAATTTAGCATAGGGCGCGAATTCTGTCGTCGGTTAGGCTTGAGCTGTTCAACAGCGCAGGTTGCAGTGGATGTGCTTACCCGGCAATACACTCGCGTCCAGATGCCAAACAAGAGTGTCCAGAGATACGTGGAAGCCATGACGCGCCTCTTCAGGCGAGCTGACCACGCCTTGACCGAATAAAGAAGTGTAGCCCTTAGTGCGGGGCGTCGAAGAGCAGTTGTTCGCTCGCGTTGTGTGCAACCTACCGTCGACTGTCACTGGACTCCTTACCGAAGCCACGACAACGAAAAAGATGCTAAAGGAGCGTGCTCGAAACCTCCAATGTTCCGGCTCACATAGAACAAGAGGCTAACACCAATGCACACACTGACGCCAGCCGGATTGGTCACGGTTTGGTCCTTGTTCAGTATCAAGACGGCATTAAAAAAGTAATAGGTTATGCTGGCCGCACTATTTCTCGTCCCGAAACCAATTACTCTATACAAGAGTAAGCTGAAAACCATAATTACTCAATGGCGAAAAATAATTCCTTGCGGTCGTGTGGGACACCATGAAGTTTCAACCCTATTTTAAAGAATGGTGACCGTCATCGTTTGCCCTATTTGGCAAATCTGGGAAATCCACCTTGACGACTTGCACGCTGGGGTCCACACCTTCGGAATTTCGACATTACTATCGTTTTTAGGTAATGACGCAACCACGAAGCACATATATGCTTCCACGCGAACCTGATGAAACTTTCAGAGGCGCACCCGATGACGACTGTGGTTTTCTATGTGCCATAAAGCATCGAGCCTCAGGGACGGGGAGGGAGCTGATCCAGAGATCCTTGCTCTCATTGACTACCTTTCAAGGCATGACATGACCCTCCCTCCACGCCTGTGTCAACGTCTAGGCTCCTTCTGTATTCGGCAAGGCGTCTTGTATAAGAACACTCAGGTGTAAAAAAGCTTACTTTCTTTTAATCCCTTGAGAGCTTGGTGAGGAAATTCCGCTCATTTGCAATGATGAATCCATATCTGGCCATTTGGGTTACTAACGGATGTTCGCTCGTATGCGCAACATATACTACTGGGAAGGACTCGCTACAGCTCTGAAACGTTTTGTAAGAACCTGCGTGAATTCCAGCATCGGAAGACACCGCCTCTTAACCCTGCTGTATTTCTCAAATATGTCAAAACCCAGCGTGCGCCTTTTGGCCAAATAGGAATGGATCTCCTCGGCCCTTTTCTTTTGTCACTTGCGGGAGAAAAATCGACATTAGTCGCTGCGTAGTATGTGACTCGCTACGCCGAGACAAAGGCGATACCTCGTGGCACTGCTTTGGAAGTTGCTGAGTTTATTATGCACAATATTGTCTTAGGGCATGGCGCCCCGTCATACATCATTATCGACAGAGGGACTGTCGGTAATTTCATGGCGCAGCCCATCGACCACATTTTTCAGCTGAACTTCAAGGTCCATCGAAATAGCACAGCGTACAACCCGCAGAGTAACCGCCTCAGCGAAAGATTGAACAACACAATTGCGGACATGCTATCAATGTACTTAGATGTGCAGAACAAGACTTTGTAGGAGGTTCTTCTATATGTGACCTTTGCGCAAACTACAGCCCATCAGAAAACAGCGTGCCTCAAGCCATTTCAGATCGTATACTGACGCGAAGTTAAAGATCATACTGGATGCTATGGTCTCATGTCCAGAAGATGACCAGCCCGCCTCACACGCCAAGCAATATGCCCTCCACGCTGAAGAAGCCCACCTGCACATCGAATGGCAGCAGGACTCTGACGCGCGCCGCTACAACCTCCACAACCGAAACTTTTTCGACGTTGTCACTAAGTCCGTGTATGGACACGAGTCCGCCGCCAAGGCTTGTCTGAAAATCTCTTTTCACGCTTCTTCGGGCCTTATCGAGTGCTACGCCGTGTAAGTGACGTCACTTATGCAGTTATTCATCTTTGTTAGCCTTTAGTCGCGGAAGCTCCAGCCCCCAGCCCCTAGGCATGCCTGCCGGGGGTGCAGAGTAAGGGGCCTCGAATTAAGGTGGACAATCAAAGTTGTTTTCTGTTCACCCATCCCAAATGACGCTGCCCAACTAAAAATTCCCGATAGCCAATCCGATGTTGTTTACATTATGCGGCTTAAGACATACTATGAACGTTAACGTACTCCCGTCGCTGGAGCGTTATCTTGTTTAACCGCTCTTGTTTTTCCCACTGTTCTCTTCCGCATTTTTTTCTTCTTTTTTATGGAAGTCGGAAGCTATGTCACATAGGATTGCCAGGTGTTGACTCCCTTTGTGAGAAAGGGCGAAATAGAGTGCCTCGCGCTTTACACGAGTTTCGCTTCTAACGTTTCTGCTTGTCTAACCCCCCTGGATTTCAGTTCCGTGTTTTCGCTTTTTGCACTTGGGCACAGAGTACGTGACAATATATACAGACTCCTTAGCCGCACTAAAACAAATGA
>JAJIZL010005252.1:0-12840 GCA_023969395.1 Amblyomma maculatum | reverse complement strand
TTGCTTTTAACGTGGCTAAGAGATGTGTACCTCGCAATTTCGGCAGGCCGCCTTAGTATGGTGAGGTTAAAGTTGCGTAATCTGTAATCCCGAAAGCGCTAATGAATTACGCAGAAAGTACAGAGGGATCAGAATCTGCATTAAATGTTGTATTGAAAATGGTTCACGAAGAAATAAACCTTTTACAGGTTTATCAGTAATTTAAAGATTTTAGCACCGTGCTTCCAAATAATATTTTCCATGAATCAGCGTGATTGGTAGCTCTCCGCTGACAGCTACCTCATGAGCCTTGTTTATCAGAATAGATGACAAACTATGAATACTAAGCGTTCTAAACATTCTGCCCCTATGCATATGTGTAGATGTCGTGTAAAATAATGCTGCAGGACAAACCTACTTTTTTGTATTATGTATATAATATTGCTACGAAGACAACGAAGCCTGCTATAGCGCGCCGGAACGCTCGCGCCAGACCCGCTGGCCATTAAACATATTTCATTATCATGTCATCATGTCGTTTTGTTCCTGTTTTGTCGCCATGTTCCATCGCTTGTCATATGTCACCACGTAACATTTGTTTGGAGGTGCGGTTCATCACCATCCTCGCCTTGGAGCATCGACGCCAACCGTACGTCGGAGCCGTCGGCCAAATGCTTGTGGAGATCGCCGCACAGCTCCGCCCCAGCCCTTCCTGCTCAGACCCGACGAGCCACTCTACCCAGCCCTGTTACCAGCCCTGATCACAACACACGACGACCAGGAATAGCTCAAACCTGAACCGACTGACCCCACGACGGAGAGACCTCACAACCACTCCAGCGAAGACACCACCCCTGCCCAAGCCGTCCGGCGTGTCCATGGGCCTTGGACTTCGGCCAACAGTGAGCACTCGACCTGATTCTCCGGGGCAAGCATTCATCTCATCTTCACATTCATCGTGGTGACAAGCGTTTCATCTCCTAATCTTCCACCTGTGTTCATCGCTCATCATGCATTAAATTTCAAGCAATCGATCGAGACGATCACTCGGTGGGACCCAGGTCATGATACGAAGATGACGAAGAAGGCAGTGGCGTGGGGCGAAGCCCTCGCGCCAGGCCGACACCACCGAGATTTTAACAAGGCCTTTGCATCACCTTCTCTCCCAGCAGCGAACGTCATGACAAGCGGATGAGCGATAAAGGATCAGCCACTGAATCTGCGCGTGCAGGCTTGGGTAAAAGGGCGAGATGACATCATGTGACTCGACACAGATTCGCGCTCGCACCTTCATTTGCTGGTACTTTATCGCCATCCGCCTGTCGTGACTTATAGGCTGCTGGGGAGAGCAGGCCTTGCCAAGATCTCGGTGGCGACGGCCAGGCCCGCTGATCAATAAAGCATACTTCATCGTCATGCATCCCGTCGTTCTGTTTCTGTTGTGTCGTCATGTTCCATCGCTTGCCGTATGCCACCATGTAGCAATATGTTCAAGCTGCTTTATCGCAGATATTCCCATGTACATTGACTCAAAATTGGTAACACTAGACATGTGACCTAGTTTGTCCCTTCTTATAACCCCTCTTTCAATATTTGTTAACTTACGATTCAGATACAACATTTGCTCTTGGCTATTAAACTATAGCGAAAAAAGTTTCGCTTTTTTGCCTTGACGTGCGGTTCGAATAACAACGGTTATCTGCCGCGTCGATTTTCAAAGTCGAAGCTTAGTCTTCTTCCGCTCTAGGCCACTTTTCAGTTATACTGTAATCAATTTTTATACATATATTGCAATAAGCATGCTGGAGGCGATGTGTTCCCCGGGGTTATATTTTTCTCGAAGCCGTTTTCTTCTGATTGGCCTGATTTTCTCTCTTTATGCTACTACCTTACCCTGTCTAAATATTAACCTAGCAACACTTTTAATACTTTTGAATGCTGTCCGTCCGAATTGAAGCGTCTTTCTTTATCTTTCAAGAAAATAAACTCTCATTAGTCAGTTCTTTCGCCATAACTGTACACGGGCCACAGGTGCGAATTCGTAATAAAATGCTATCAGCTTCTTTTTTGCGAGAGGAAAAACTAAACTTGCGCCTGATAATTAAATTTCAGCCTGTCTTTACAACTATGAATACTGCTACATGTTCATGTCTACATGAATGCTTCGTGAAGTAGTTGCTTACGAAATTCCAGTATCGCTACGTACTAAAATTTTTCGATAGGCTTGTCTTTCGATCAATGTTTGGCAGTATTTATCACAGGGATGATAACTTCAATCGAGGCACTGCAGCTTCGTGATACTTTCTTTTTTATTCTGGATGTTTGCCACTAGGCGTAGTGAATAAAAGCTGGGGATTATAGGAGCAAGTTAGAAACAGAAGTGTAGACAAATATTCCTTAAAGAAACGCAAAATGTTTTTATAAAGGGATTATCCAGTATTCACTTGAGATAGTCACATTCGAGGTCCCAACCGCAGGCCTGCCATCCAAGGAAGCTGTGTCTCACAGAAACCGTAACTGGGCAAGTTCACAACAAGCGCCTCACATCACATGGTTTGGAGCAGCGCCACATTCCTCGTGGTACTTTCAAATGTCCAGACATGGAGCTTTTATTAGCATCTGGTGGTGACATATTGAGCTATCGACAGGTAAGACACTTCGGTTGTCAAGGGCTGAATGTAAATTGTGTTCGACGGCACAGGTGCAGCCACGTTTTTAGTGGTACATTGCTGTCGATGATGCGTGTCAGCGTGGCGGCAGGGACATGCATGGCATGTGCTTCGCTTCGCTTCATAATTTAAATAGCTTAAGGAGGGTAGAATCACATTTTTTGTGCCAGAACTGGGGTGTTGGGCTTCTCAAGGTTTCGAGAACAAGCCATGGCGAAGGTCGCAATGAGAACTTTACTGTTCTCACTGCCCAGTATATGAACGATAACCATACGGCTTAAATTCGAAATGCGACTCTCTTATTGATATGCACTTTATCTTGAAGTTGTCTGGGCCATTTCCAATATTTTTATTACGAGGATATACTGACCAGGTAAGCGCGGGACGTAGTGTAGGTTCTTCTAACTCGCGAGTTAATAAATATAAATATTCGAACAAGGACATTTGTCTCCGGCTACTTTAAACAGCATGCAATAGTAACCGCAGGTAATCCAGCGGTGAGATTAGTACAACGCATATATAGGCGTGGTTTCTTTCTGTTTGTGCTTGTGCCCCTTAAGTGATACCTTAAGCACTTCATACAAACCTGAAAGATATGTCGTCGTCTTCTCCTCCCCAGCCCCAGTAGAGATTCGAGAACCCGTTGACGAGCAGCATGTGTTCCTTGCTTAACGCGCTGACGCCGCCGAACATCAAGGTATACGGAACACTGTAAAAGTGAAAACACTACTGAATTTCTTATTGCTTCAGTTCCATTTCTAATCAAAGTTAAGAATAGAATTCAGGTAAGCTTTCTAATAAACTTGCTCGCAGATAGTGTTGAAAAGGCCATGCGATTATACTTAATTGGCGGTAATGAAGATAGTGCACCAACAAACCAGTTTTTCACCATCATTCAATGCTTCTACTTTTAGAAAACCAGCCCGCTTCTAGCGCATCAACCACCCAGACTGAGCACTAGGACGAGTAAAACTCAACGCTGCAACCTGATGTGCCTATGAGAAAGTGCTCAATATTAAACCCTGAAGCTCAAATGCACAACTCGATTCAAGCGGGCCCAATAAATTTATCCAATGCTTCAAAGTGCTGTCATTATTTTGTGCATATAAGTTAGTCTTATGTCGTGCTTTTGTTTGCTAATCAGCGATACTACTTCTGGCAAGGTTCTCAGCAGTGTTAAGTTCTGGGCGAGAGCAAAGCAGAGAACGAGGTGCATGCAGTTTTCAGACGGAACAAAATTTTCGTTACCCCGAGCGGTGGTCTATTATCACGGACATGTGCCGTGGCTGCTGAGGACAGGTGTATACATTACGGTCATCGACGGGTATCAAGTCGATATCATGAAACACAAAACATTGATAGTCATAGAGGGCGGTTGACTCTAGGTATCCGACATTCAAAAGCTTGGCCCTGTTGAATTCCTTGTTGTCGCCCTGAAAAGCAGAACATATGTTTCTCGTGTCATGTCATTTATTCTATATCTTTCGCGTTATCATTAAATTGGGCATTGCCAAGGCTTGTCTAATGGTACCCGTTTCGGAACAAAACACTCCTGTTGAGTACCAGGGGAAATTTGTTAGAAACATGCAATGCACCCAGCCCCCTCTTGAGGCATGGGGCGTCAAATTTTTTCATTTGTTCCAGATGTGTTATCGGGATCAAAGATTGTTTCTGACAGATGTTAATGTGGAGAGGGAAGGAAACTTATTTCTTCCAGAAACATGTGAGTTTCTCTTTCTCAGTTCATTGCTCTAAACCTTCACAACAGCGCCATAAGGCATCACAAGGATAGAGCCGCATGCAATACTACTTTTGCCCTGCAAAGTACAGTGCTCTGTATTTATTTATTTGTTTGCGAAGAATTCACCTGAACGAACTTCCCGACGACAAGGTCTCAGAGGCCAACAAGCAGCTAGTAATAATCTAAGTTGCTTGATAAGGAAATTAACATATTGCCACGTGCCTAGCGCCGCGCGACAGCCGTGTTTGGTGCCGACGACGACGAAGCGGTGGTTGGCACGAGCGGCGCGCTGGGGCTGGACTGTGTGACTCTGTGTTCGGAACTACAAGCCGACCTTATTCTCGGGTCCTCGGCTACGTGTACCCTCACGGCTCCCTCCGACTTCAGTCGTGACACTGCTGGAGGTGCCATCGATGATCCCTTCTCCTGCGGACGACCCTACGCGGCCGCCTCTCGTGACCACTCCTGTTCATCGTACCAGCCGACGGCTCCGAGGCTTGTCCCCCGAGGCCTTCCCTCTTGACGAAGAGACTCTGGCTGTCGCAACGACACCGTCCACCCGTACCATGACTGTCCCTTCCACCCCTTCGTCCTGTCTCATCCTTCAGACACCACGAACCCCTAAACCCTTTCACGGTGAGCAGTTTGAAGACGCCGAGGACTGGCTAGCTCACTATGAAAGGGTCGCGACGTTTAACGGCTGGGACGACGCTGCGAAAATGCGGAACGTCTACTTCAGCCTTGAAGACGCTGCTCGGACATGGTTCGAGAACCGCGAGGCCACATTCTCTACGTGACCGGCCTTCCGAAGTCAGCTCCTCGGTACGTACGCCAACAGTGACCGCCGAGAAAATGCCGAGCGTGCCCTGACCTCTCGAGTTCAGCGTCATAACGAGGGGGTCGCAATGTACGTTGAAGACGTCATGCGCCTTTGCCATCGCGCCGACCCGTCCATGAGTGAGGACAAGAAGATGCGGCACCTGATGCACGGCGTCAAAGAACAGCTTTTTTCCGGCCTCGTGCGGAACCCGCCCACCACCGTCGCGGCGTTTCTGGCTGAAGCTGTGACCATGGAGAAACTGCTACAGCAGCGATGCAGCCAGTACGGTCGGCCGCTGAATTCCATCTCCACACTACCGCCGTCTGACCGAACCGACTACAATCCCGGGGCAGATATGAGCTCCCTTCTCGACCTCATTCGCACCGTGGTTCGCGAGGAGCTCCAGCAACTTCATGGATCATTTACTCCTGGCGCAGCTTCCCTGGCCAGCATCATCCGTGAGGAGGTCCAGAACGCACTCACGCCACCGACAAGTACAGTCGTTCCACCATCACCCCCGGGCCCCACCCAGCGGATGACTTATGCTGATGTCACACGCCGCCCAGCCCTGCTACCTACCCCTTTGCCTTACACGCAACCTCAGGTCGCTGTGCACGCTGCGGCACCGCTGCCCCTTTGGGCAGATCGGCGCCAGGCGCCCCGGAAGACTGATCTCTGGCGCGCTCCAGATAACCGCCCTCTCTGCTACCACTGTGGCGAGGCAGGTCACCTCTACCGGCAGTGCCCTTATCGTCAGATGGGCCTTAGAGGATTTTCCCCCGACAGCCCTCGTCCGCGGCCTGGTCGGCAGCCTCAGGACATCGCCTAGTACGTCAACCGCCAGCGTACGTCACCCGCCAGTCTGCCACATTCTCCTCGTCGCGAGTCGCGCTCGCCTTCGCCTCGTCGCTCTTCACCCTCTGGGCCACGGTATACCGCTGGACGCCATGGTTCCTCGAGCCCTCATCGGGAAAACTAGCTCCGGCGACCTTTGGGGGCGAGGCCGCCGCACACCGATTCGCCGTAAAGCTTCCATCGCCGCACCGCTTGATTCGCCACGACGTCGAACGCCGAATTCCTGTCCAGTTTTCGCCGCACAGACCAGATCGCCCCGACGTCGTCCGCATCGCCGACCAGTTATCACCGCCGTGTCGCTTAAATCGCCCCGACGCAGACCACACAACTGCCGCCCAGCTTCCGTCGCCGCACCGCTTGCTTCACTCCGACCTGCCGTCGACATTGAATTGTCCCGACGCCGACCACCCAACCGCCGTCCAGCTTCCGCCACCACACCGCTCACTTCACTCCGAACCGACGTCGACAGGCCCTGGTCTTGGCCGGGTCTCCCTGGACATCCCTATTATCGTCGACACGAAGGAGGTCAACGCTTTAGTTGATACGGGAGCCGATTATTCTATCCTTAGCGGGCGGCTTACAAGGACACTGAAAAAGGTGATGACGCCATGGAACGGACCACACATACGTACGGCAGGCGGACATGTGGTTGCACCACTGGGTATGTGTACAGCCCGAGTTACGGTGCGAGGCTGCCCATTTGTTGCGCCTTTTCTTGTTCTACGCGAATGCTCTCGTGATGGTATTCTTGGCATCGACTTCCTTCGTGAGCAGGGTGCCACTATAATCTACCGAACCGCTTGGTGACGTTTTCCGCCAAACTGGCCACTGAAAAGCATGAGTACCGCGGGTCCCACTCCACGCTGCGAGTCGCCGATAATAGCCTCACAGTGCCACCACGCGCCAGCATCCTCGCCAGAGTTACTTGTGACGAGCCGCATCACGGCCTCCGGGTTGTTGAGCCTAATGTCTCCCTCTCACTCGCCTTGGGAGTTTCTGTGGCAAGAGGTCTTTGTTTCCTTCGTGGAAGAGAGACGGAGGTACTTGTCCCTAATTTCTCCAATGAACATCGACATCTGTTCCGTGGCACTGTCATTGCTTACGTCGACCATCTGTACGAAGTCGCCGAATGTTTTGCTTCAGAGGAAGCTGCGCCTAGCACTGAACCGGATGATGCCGTACATGCTGTCGACATCAATTCTAGCCTTTCCTCCGTTGAAAGGAGGCAACTCGAAGGTCTATTGCTGGAGTTTCGTGTGTGCTTCGCGTCTTCATCTAAAGTGCAGCAAACGTCGGTCATTAAACACCGGATTATCACGCATAAAGGCACTCGACCCATCCATCAGCAGCCCTATCGTGTGTCTCCTCGGGAGAGAGACGCTATCCAACAGCAAGTCAAGGAGATGCTCGCCGATGGCGTCATTCAACCTTCAAGCAGCCCATGGTCGTCGCCTGTAGTCCTCGTTAAAAAGAAAGACGGAACACTTCGTTTCTGCGTTGCTGATGGCATCCGAGCTGACCCTGAGAAACTTGCTGCCGTTGCTGCCTTTCCTGTCCCCGTCCACAAAAAAGCAGTCCGACGGTTTTTGGGGCTGTGCTCCTATTATCGTCGCTTTATCAAAAACTTTGCACAGATGGCCAGCCCTCTGACTCTCCTGACTCGAGATGACGCATCATTTTCCTGGGGCGCCGAGCAGCAGATGGCTTTCGACGAGTTACGACGCCGGCTCCAGTCACCCCCGATCCTGGCACATTTCGACGATGATGCCGACACAGAATTACACACGGATGCGAGCAACGTCGGCCTTGGTGCCGTTCTAGTTCAGCACAAGGCGGGGTCGAGAAAGTAATTGCCTACGCCAGCCGTGCACTTTCCCGTGCTGAGTGTAACTATTCCACCATTGAAAAAGAATGTTTGGCGGTAGTATGGGCCGCTGCCAAGTTCCGCCCGTACCTTTATGGCCGACCGTTTCGCGTCATCACTGACCATCACTCGTTGTGTTGGCTGAAAAACTTAAAGGATCCTTGTGGTCGCTTAGCACGTTGGGCATTGCGCCTACAGGAGTTCGATTTTGATGTTATTTATAAGTCTGGCCGGAAGCACACCGATGCTGATAGCCTGTCCCGCGCGCCCGTCGGCCCTCCTTCGTCAGATGCCACCGACGACGATAGCTTCCTCGGAGCAGTCACTACGTCCGGTCTCGCCTCCAAACAGCGTGCCGACGGCGAGCTGCGACTGATTATTGACCATCTTGAAGGTGGGCATCCTACAATACCCCGGTACCTTGCTCGGGGGTTGTCGTCGTATTGCCTCCGCAATGGGGTGCTTTATAAGAAGAATTCTATGTCGAGTGCGAAAACATACCTGCTAGTCATACCGGCTGATCTAAGGGACTAAATCCTCCTGGCCTGCCACGACGAACCAACTTCAGGGCATCTTGGCTTTACACGCACCCTAAACCGAGTCCGGCAGAACTACTACTGGTCACATCTTTCTTCGAGCGTTAGACGTTACGTACAGACTTGTCGACAATGCCAGCGGCGAAAAAAACCCACGCTCAAGCCATCCGGTATGTTACAATCTATTGAACCACCCCTCACACCCTTCGAGCAAGTGGGCATGGACCTTTTAGGCCCATTGCCTTTATCCTCTAACGGACACAAGTGGATCGTAGTCGCCACAGACTACTTAACACGCTACGCTGAAACGAAGGCCCTTGCCCGAGGTACTGCCAGAGAAGTTGCTCGATTCTTTATGAACGACATTGTGCTCAGACACGGTGCACCGTCGACCATCATTACTGACCGAGGAAAGGCGTTTGCAGCTCGGCTACTGCGGGACACCTTAACTCTCAGCCATACCGAGCATCGCACAACAATAGCGTATCACCCTCAGACAAATGGATTAACGAAACGACTAAACAAAACTTTGGCGGACATAATCTCAATGTACATCGACGTTGATCATAAAATGTGGGACGAGATCCTGCCGTATGTCACCTTCGCCTACAATACGGCGCCGCAGGAAACCACGAAGCTTACGCCGTTCCGTCTCGTATATGGCAGAGAGGCCCGCACGATGTTGGACGCGATGCTCCCGTGCGGGGAAGAAGCGGTCGAACCCGGCGCCGCCCATTTCGTAGAACAGGCCGAGCAAGCCCGTCAGCTGGCCCGCTTGCACATCAAGGAGCAGCATGCCACCGACGCTCGACACTATAACCTTCGGCACAGGGAGGCCCACTACGAACCAGGGGACCAAGTGTGGATGTGGACCCCCGTGCGCCACAAAGGCTTGAGCGAGAAACTACTCCACCGCTATTTCGGACCCTATAAAGTCCTGCGCCGCTTAAACAACGTCTATTACGAAGTCATTCCAGATGGAACTGTGACCGTCAGTGTTCGACGCCAGCGGCCTGAAATTGTGCATGTGGTGCGCTTAAAGCCGTACTTTTCGCGTGACTGAGCGTTCCCTGCAAGTGAAACCTTGCGTTATTGTACAGTTCACCTCACGCCTAATTTTTTTTCACGGGAGGGAATATTGCCACGTGCCTAGCGCCGCGTGACAGCCGTGTTTGGTGCCGACGACGACGAAGCGGTGGTTGGCACGAGCGGCGCGCTGGGGCCGGACTCTGTGACTCTGTGTTCGGAACTACAAGCCGACCTTATTCTCGGGTCCTCGGCTACGTGTACCCTCACGGCTCCCTCTGACTTCAGTCGTGACAATATATATATTCCCTGCATTTTCAATAATTGGCGGAAAACTCCAGTTGGCTTTCACAGAACATTTTGTTGAGACCTGCAGAGCAGTCAATTAAACAAGATTCGCCATTTGGCGAACCGCGAGCCCTGCCCCGCTTTCATCGAAGTATGTCAGATGAAGCATCCTTTATCACAGAATACACTGTTCATCGGCAGAGCACTGCAGTTTTCTCCGGTTCTGGAGAATATAACTATTTTCCAGCGTTAAATTGCTTATGGGAAAAGGCCAATCATCGTAAGCAACCTTGAGGTCTGGTTTGAGCTGAAATAGTTCAATACTTGCGGGAAGGAGATTTTGCAATCCGAAAGAAGAAATACGCAATACGTTGTACATATTTGCTTAGACTTTGTACGATCCATTATACAATACAGGCTTTATAGCACCTGGCGCCAAAGGCTTCTGAGATAACATAAGCTGTGTGTCATTGCTGAAAGGGCAAGGAAGTAATAGGAAACAAAGAGAGCGTTTATGCCACTTGAAGCAGCCGTAACTATCGTATCACACTCAATTTGAAGCAAAAAAAGGGCTACACATTTATGCTTACAAAATCTAAGTGCTAATTATGCAGAGGTATACATCTCTTTGGCGAGCTCTGTAACATTTGATTTAGAATTGCTTGAGTGCGGTTACACTGAGGGTGTGTAATTTAGTGGATGTGGCACTATTCGACAAACATAATAATCATTCCGTTAGTAGGAGACCTCACTTAACGTGGCCACTCAAGTGGCAGCTCAAGACTGACATATGCCTAATTATATCACAGCCTGTGCAGCCCACTGCATGCATGAAATCAACAGTAAAGGGAGAAAATTCCAGTATGAAATAATGCTGCAAGGAGTAATGGGCTGAACGATGTGATAAACACTTCCTAATGATTACTGTACTATTTTTTATAGTCCAGCTCGCTGCGCAAAGAAGGGAAAAAATTCGCCTGCGAAGGTTTTTGCGTTGATGTAGTAACAGACGGTTCCGGCAGTAAAATGAAGAACTTACATATTATTAGCGACGTATTATTTCGCTTTCTGTTTAACAAATTTGCTTTTTGTAACTCAAGGTAAAGTTTTCTCATTTTCTGCTACCATTAAAGGCGAGGCGTCAAACGCATCTTACTTACAGGTGCTTGCTTTTTTTTTTATAACTGACGCCCGTTCTTAGTAAATGTAATCTGACAGGAGGGATATGAGCACGGTAATTTTTTCTCTCTAGTTCGACAATCAATGTTGTATTGGGAAGAGAGATTGATGTTGAAAAAAGGCAATAGAAATGATGACCAGGTGCAGTCATTGTAATGAAGGTCCAAGTCAATTCGTACGCGTGTGAATATCGTAGTGGGACAATACAGGCTCTTCACCCCCGTAAGCTTCAAAAGGGCGAAGACGAGTTCTTACCACCTTTTACAGATTTGTAACGCTTACAAAAGAAAACAAAGCCGATCTGCATCGTCTCGTCTGTATATCTTTGAAAATCGCCATACATGCCACGCGGTCTAAGTCATGAGGCAAGTGCAACTTACTTATGTTCGGCGACAAGCATTAGCCCCGTCACATTGAATGCTATTTTAATGCCATGAGTAAATATAGTTTCGCTGAGAGCCACTTCGGACAGATAATTACTAA
This sequence comes from Amblyomma maculatum, assembly GCA_023969395.1. Lineage (NCBI taxonomy): Eukaryota > Metazoa > Arthropoda > Arachnida > Ixodida > Ixodidae > Amblyomma > Amblyomma maculatum. The sequence goes on along the minus strand of JAJIZL010005252.1, from coordinate 1,400 downwards.
TCGAAAGCCTTTCTAGACTGATGGAATGATATCCCGAGAGCGAGAGTTGTGCGCCGAATCTGTGCCCTCATGTTTCACTTGTCAATCATCCGGATGACGTCATCAGAAAAATAAAAATCCTGTCTCCACCAGGAATCGGGCCTCCATCTCTCGGATCCCATAGCCGAGCGCTTTACCTAACTGCGCTACACTCGGTGTTTTTTTTTTTTCTCATTATTGCATGGAAGTACTTGAAGCCAGATTAAACCAGGCCGCATCCCGCAACCTGTCATGCACAGTGACACCAGCCTCGAGCTCTCACTTTGTCCACACATGATTCCATGTGATCTATTTGTGCTCATGGGACTGTTTAGCTTGTAGAAAAGCCGCATGACAGATCGCCCCGCATTGCCACCACGTTCATCGAAGTCTCTGTTCAGAGAGCAGTGTGCTATGCTGCGAGGGGTACATGCTGCGCAGGAGTGACCTGGTTACCTTTACTCCATGCATGTATATGTTTCCCGGAATTTTGATATGTGGACAAAGCGCCACGCTCGGGTATCGTGAAATGCACATCATAATTTTCCTTTTTACCGTGAGGATGCCAGCAGCGATGACAATGACGCTACAAATAGCGATAATTACAGTGATGACATTAGCAATGATGATGACGATGAATTTAGTTAATAGCGATAATGAGGGCAAGCGTAATGCACCGTGTGCAGCAGCGACGCTCCGGCTTTCGCACTTCTGCAGTGTAGATTCCACAGTGCTCTCGGAATTATTTTATATTTCTGGCTGCTGCCTTCTCGACCCAAATGTGACACCGATGAGTGCGACACTCGGTAATGCAACGTTTGAGCACAGCATTTTACGGCGCAGAAAACCTGGCGTCTCAGCTGTGTCAAGATACAAAGCAAGAGAGAGAAACATGCATCCCTCCCGTTAACGGCGTGGTATCATAGTGCGTAATTCAGATCTCTCAACGGCAGCTAACCCGCAACTACTTCTTTCTCTTCACTTGAAACGTCTCGCAGAATTTTAGCCACCGGCCGCCGAAAAAGTAAAAGGGCGAAGAAGCACAAATAAGCAAACCATGAGTTCATGGACTGCCAAGTATAGAACACTTGTTCACTTATGCATACATGCTCAGAATGTATTGTTGCGTAGCTTCTCAACGGGCTGAAATGCGACACCCTGAATCAGTTTGCATATTTAACAAAGCTAATTATTATTTCACGAATAACAGAAAAATTGTCTGGACCAACCTGCTCAATGACGAAGACGCCGTAGTCTATCTGCTGCCTTGCCAGCACCCGATGAATATTGTATATGAAAACTTTGAGATGCTCTGCGCGGTCTCTATACGGAATTAGGATCGCCACTCTGTGCCTTGAAGTACAGTTCTTGGGACGGAAGCG
>JAJIZL010005240.1:0-17082 GCA_023969395.1 Amblyomma maculatum | reverse complement strand
ACATCTCCCAGTTGGCTACATATTCTTTAAACTTTCTAGGATTAGACGCATTTTCATTTTTATTACCTGCATACTTTACAGAGACCGTAAAATGGTCACTTCCATATAGATTGTTAATTACAACCCACTCTGTGGCTGCTAAGAGCACTGGGGAGCCAATAGCTAAATCTATGGATGTGTATGTGTTATGTAATATGTTGTAGTATGTTGGCTCTTTTGTGTTAAGTAGGCATGATCCAGAGGACAATAAGAATTTTTCGATTAGCACACCTCGGGAGTTCGTTCTTGTACATCCCCATAATGGATGGTGTGCATTAAAGTCTCCGACCAGCAGCCATGGTTCCGGAAGTTGATCAATTAGCTTTTCAAAACTTTCGCTACATAACCTATAATCTGGAGGAATGTATAGAGAACACACTGTTGTTATTTTACCAAAAATTAAGGCTCGTATTGCCACTGTCTCTAGGTCTGTATTAAGTAAGATGCTTTGGCATGGGATTGATTTTTGAGTTACAATGGCAACACCGCCAGAGGGGCGAGTGCTGCCTTGCCTATCCTTCCTGAATACGAGGTAGTGCTTGAGGAAACTTGTGTCTGCTGGTTTTAAGTGGGTTTCTTGCAGACACAATATGTTTGGTTGGTGCTCGGCAAGGATTTCATATACATCATCCAGATTATTTAGTAGTCCCCGACAGTTCCAATAAACGATACTCTCAGTAGCCAGTTTTGTAAGTGCGGGATGTGGATGAGACAGTGGGTTTAAGACTCGCCGCCTTTATCAGGTGGCTTGACTGGCGTATGTTTTTTCAATTTGGAGCAGTCCGGCAGGCACCGCCTCTCATTGGCGGACTCCCTAGGCACCACTGACGCTGCGGAGTCCACGCTAACCTCCATCGCCTCTGGTGAAGGCATGGAGGCAGGAGGTTTTTCCAGAGGAACCAAGTTCCTCTCAGATGTCTTTGGTGTCCCAGACGTCTGGGAGAAAGTGACCTCCGGGATTGCAAAGATTGGGGCAGCCGGTGGCTGCTTAGTGAGGAGCCGTGGTGGGATCACGTCAGCAGCATTGCACTGCGTGCCCACTGTTACTAGACGCGGCCTGGCCCCTCTAGGGGCTGCGTCAGCATAGGGAGCAGAAGAGAGAACTTTATCTTTCTTCCGCGCCTCACCTATGATATATTCTCGGTTACTTTCAGATTGATCACTTCCTTTTCGGCCTGAAAGATCACACAGGACCGTGAGTATGCAGGGTGTGTGCCCTTACAGTTCACACATTTGTAGTCAGTTGCATTGCAATTATCAGTTGCATGGTCATGTGCGGTGCATTTTGCACAGGTAAGGCGTCCTCGGCATGTCTGGCTACCATGCCCGTACCACTGACACTTGAAGCACCTGCAGGGGCTTGGTATGTACGGGCTAACTTTGCATCGGATGAATTCCACACTGATGTATTGTATTGTATTGTATTGTATTGGGGTTTTATGGCGCATAAGCAACTGAGGCTATCATGCGCCAAGAGCAAGGTTAAAATCTGTTCTTATTTGAAAAGGGGAAGAAGGTTCGTTTAAGTTTACAGTTTATTCAGAACGTCTGCTTCTTTTAAAAAACTAAGAACACATGTTAAGTTTATTATTGCTCTTTCTCCTAAAAGTAATTTGGGATGGAAAGGGATGGCATGATCATAAAAAATAGTGAAATGCTTTCTCCGTAGTGTCTCTAGTTTTGGGCATGCAATCAGGATGTGGTTGACTGTGAGTACTTCTCCGCATTCTCCACACGTAGGCTTATCTTGTTTCATTAGTAGAAAATTATGTGTGAGATGTGTGTGCCCGATACGCAGACGGCATACTGTAACCTCCATGAAGCGTTCCTGATGAGTGCTTGTTTCCCATTCTTCTATTATAGGCTTTACGAGGTGCAATTTATTACTTTCCTGGTTATTCCATATAGACTGCCATATATCCTTTTGTTTTCGTTTAATTAACTTTATGCAATCCTTATAAGGTATGTTTACTTTCTCTATTTCTTTCCTGCCTGCTTGAGCAGCACACACGTCCGCTCTCTCATTTCCTTCAATGCCCATGTGGCTTGGAACCCAACAGAATATTATGTTATGTCCTTGGGCTGATATCTTTATTACATCGTGTATTATGTTACCGAGTAATGGCATGACTGCATTTCTGGAGTTTAGAGCTGTGAGCACACTCAGTGAATCTGTATAGATAACACTGTTCTCAGTACCCTCGTACACAATTTTTGCTACAGCTACCCGGACAGCATAACACTCGGCTGCAAATACTGATGCACATTGAGGAAGTCGAATAATTTTTTCGGAGTTCCGATCCACTACAGCGCAGCCCACATAGAAGGCAGTTTTTGATCCGTCTGTGTAAAACTCTGTGCATTTGCTGTATTTCTCTTTTAGTGCGTGATATTCTTGTAATATATGTTCTGTAGGAGTTTCGCTCTTTTTGAACTGTGTAAGAGTGAGGTCACAGACTGTTGGAAAGTTGTACCATGGGGCCAGGGGCCTATTTTCTTGAGCGACATCAGGCAAGGTGTCCAGAATATGGAGCTCACAGCAAATGTCTTCAAATCGCATTATCAATGGTCTTGTTGTCTGAGGCTTATTTGAGAATATTGTTCGGGAGGGGCAAGTTGTGACAATCGGGTAACAGATGTGTTTTTTCCGTGTCCTTATTTTGAGGACATATGCGCATGTAAGTAAAGCTCGTCTATCTTTCAGAGAAGGCTCGTTAGTTTCAACATAGAGGCTATGCACAGGAGACGTTCTGTATGCACCACAAGCAAGGCGGAGGCCTAAGTTATGCACTGGGTCTAATTTCTTTAAATATGATTGCCTAGCTGCTCCATAGACTATGCTTCCATAGTCCAAGGAGGAGCGCACAACGGAGCGATATATATGCAAAAGGCATGCCCTATCAGATCCCCAATGTTTGCGTGAAAGGACTTTTAGGATGTTTAGGGATTTGGAGGCTTTCTTCTTTAGTGCTTGTATGTGAGGGAGAAAAGTGAGTTTTTTGTCAAAAGTAATGCCCAAGAATTTATGGTTATTGTTTATGGGCAATTTGATTTCATTTAGGTGTAAGGTAGGATTGGGCTGTATGCCTCGTTTGAGCGAGAACATAACTGCCACTGTCTTCTGCGGGGAAAATTTAAACCCATTTTCACTGGCCCATTTTGTTAGCTTATTTATTCTTAATTGGATCTGTCTCTCACATGTGGACATGTTGCATGACGTGTAGGCTATTTGAAGGTCGTCCACATAGAGTGAATACATTATGGAATTTGGTATTACTTTACTGATCGAATTCATTTTTACCACGAAAAGTGTGGTGCTTAAAATGCACCCTTGGGGCACACCATTCTCCTGCAGGAAGGTTCTTGATAAAGTGGTCCCAAGACGTACTTGAAACGACCGATGTGACAAAAAGTCACTTAAAACCTTTAGCATTCTGCCACATATGCCTAGATCTGCTAGGTCGCGCAATATCCCATACCTCCAAGCCGTATCATATGCTTTCTCAAGGTCAAAGAAAACGGCAAGGCAATGCTGTCGGTGTATAAAAGCCTCTCTGATAGTGTTTTCAAGACGTACGAGATGGTCAGTTGTTGAGCATCCTTTTTTAAAACCGCACTGATGAATGTTTAAAAGTTGATGAGATTCTAAAACAAAAGTTAGTCTGATGTTTAAAACACTTTCAAATGATTTTGCTAAACAGCTGGTGAGAGCAATGGGCCTATAACTACCAGGAGATGTCGGCTCCTTTCCGGGTTTTAAAAAAGGTATGACAACAGCTTTTTTCCACGCCTCTGGCAATTTTCCTAGGACCCATATTTTGTTAAAAAAATTTAATAGTGCCTCTATGGCAGGTTCGGATAAGTGGGCGAGCATTTTGTAGTGAATTTGGTCAGGACCAGGTGCAGTTTGTTTACCGGCAGCCAGGACATTTTTTATTTCTTGTAGTGTAATTAAGCTATTATAGGGTTCTTTTGTACCACTACTTGTAGGGAGTTTTTGTTTCTCTGCTGTGTTTTTGTGTTTTAGGAATGTTTTAGTGTAGTGTGATGAACTGGAAACTTCAGAAAAGTATTCACCTAAAATGTCGGCCTGTTCTTGTATAGTTGTCTGTACTCCGGGGGCTGTTAGAAGGGGAATGGTAAATGGAGAGTAGCTGCCATTTAGCTTTCTAACCTGTTCCCACATTTGTTTTGTTGTTGTTGAGCTATTTATAGAAGTTACATAGTTTTGCCAGGAGGCTTTTTCGGCGTGGCGGCGGATGTAGCGGGCTTTTGCTCTTGCTTTTTTAAACTTGACGAAATTGTCCTGTGTTGGGTATCTGCGAAAAATTCCCCATGCTTTGTTTTGTTCTTTTTTTGCTTGTTTACATTCTTTTGAATACCAGGTTTTGTGATTTTGTTTCACCACTCCTGAGGACTGAGGAATTGCTATATGTGCTGCAGTAAGGATACAATTTGTGTAAGCATCGTTTAGTTCATCTATATTATATTTATCTAGAGTAATTTTTTCTAGGCTGGCCTTCTCTCGGAACAGTGCCCAATCGGCTAAATGCAGCTTCCAGCGTCGCGGCTTGGATGGGATGATTTGTGGTGAAGATGTTAAGCTGATTAGTATAGGTAAGTGATCACTTCCGTGTGGATTATCTAAAACGTCCCATTTAAAATCTGTAAAAATTGATGGTGAGCTGAGGGATAAATCAATACAGCTCATTTTGCCTGAACTAGATGAACAGTAGGTTGGTTTTCCGGTGTTAAGAAGACAGATATTATTACATAGTATACAATCCTCGATGATTTCGCCTCTCGTATCTGTTTTTCTACTGCCCCAAAGGATGGAATGTGCATTAAAATCTCCTACTATTAAAAATGGCTCTGGAAGCTGCTTTAAAAGGTCTTCTAATTCATAACTACTAAATTTAAGGTGCGGCTCTAAATATATGCAGCACACAGTTATAGTTTTAAAAGCCTGTAAGGTTACCGCTATAGCTTCAAACTTAGTTTTTAGTTTGTATTCTCGAACTGCTATTCCATTTTTTACTACTATGGCAACGCCACCTGAGAGCCTGAGAGCTTGCTCTCGGTCGCGACGGAAGACTGTATAGTTTTTGAGTATGTTCTTATGTTTGGGACCTAAATTTGTCTCTTGCAAACACAAGGCTAGTGGTGAGTGAGTGGCCAATAAGTGTTTTATGTCATTTATATTAGTTAAAAGTCCTCTGCAGTTCCATTGTAAGAAAGCCATTTTGTATTAAATGAGTAGAGCAAGTTAAGTTTTGTTTTCAGGCCCTCTGATTCGGGGCTTTTCTCGTTTTTGTCTATCCAAGGAGCTGTGCCGTCCGTCTGACGTCGACGGCACAGGACTGCCTTGGCTTGTGTCCATCGCGTCTTCTGACACGCTGGACGCCCGTGCGGACCGCACAGGTGCGTTTGTATTTCCCCTCACCGCATGGTGGGAGGCCTTGAGGCCGGCTGACCTGGGGGTCTGCGCAGCCTGTTTTTCTGGCGGTGGTGCAGCGCTGGCCGCAGCCACCAAGGGCACGGATGGCCCTGCTCCCGGTTCACTGTGTGAAACCTGGGCAGGTGCCAGAGTCTGTTGTGGCTCAGTGCCCTGTTGTGCCACAACAGAATAGGCCGGTTTTTTTGACAGAACACGATTTCGTGCTTCCCGGAAAGTTATGTTTTCTTTGACCTTGATGGTAATGATTTCCTTTTCCTGTTTCCATATTGGGCATGTGCGTGAATAGGCAGGATGACTACCCTCACAGTTGGCACACAAGTGTGTCTGAACCTCACATTTTTGGGAATCGTGTTCATGGGAAGCACATTTTGCGCATCTCGGCTGGCCACGGCAGGTCTGGGAGCCGTGACCATAGCGTTGGCACTTGAAACAGCGGCGAGGATTTGGAATATATTTCCTGAGTTGAAGTTTCACATAACCTATTTCGACTGATTCGGGGAGGATACTTTGTGCAAATGTCAGGACAAGGTGCTTGGTCGGAATCTCTTTGTCATCGCGCCTCATTTTTATTCTGTAAACATCTGTTACGTTTTGGTCTCTGAGGCCTTCTAGAAGTTCCTCTTCGGTTAAGGATCTGAGGTCATCGTCAGAGATAACTCCGCGGACAGTGTTCAGAGAACGGTGTGGACTGATGGTCACTGGGATTTCTCCAAAAGACTTTAATGTGGACAGTTTTTCATGTTGATGGTTATAGAAGATTTCCAACAGAAGGTCTCCGTTCGGAAGTTTCTTTACGTTGTAACCCTGACCTATTACTTCTGTCAGTGTCTTGGTCACTATGAAAGGTGAGATTTGTCTAGCCGTTTTCTCAGCGTTGTCACTGTGTACTACATGAAATCGTGGGAACCTGTTTGGGTTTTTCAGAAAGAATTTAGAGGTTTCGTCGGTGCGACCCCTTTTTCGGGATCGATCATGTGAGAGTAAAGAAGCCATAAAATAATGTTGACGTTCGGCCAGGGTGGCGGCCGCCCACCACCGAGCCCAACAAGGGGACGGGACGGGAGCTTCCGAGAAAGTCCAGCCCACGCCAGCCTTACACCCTGACTATAACCAAATATGGCATAACACAGGGTGGTTAGCCACACAAGGTTAACCCTTGCCGCCTGGAAAATGAAAAATCCAAGAAAAGAGGAGGAGACAGGAAAGTTGTAAGCAAGAGGACAGGAAAGCAAAAGATGGAGGGGAGGACAGGAAAAGGCGACTGCCGATTTCCCACGGTCGGGTCAGGCCGGAGGTGCCGTCTATGGGAAGCGTGGGCCAAAGTGGTGTGTTGCCTCCGCCGAGGGGCCTTAAAGGTCCAAACACTCGGCATCGGCTCAACCACCAGGATCCCCTTTTCCCCAGACACGACGATGCCACGCACGGCTAAACGTGGGTGCTCGGGGTCCGTGGTGTCGCACAAAACACACAAACACCTGCTTTAACAGGTGCCCCCTGCGGGCAATTCCACACTGATGATTTCAGGAAGCGTGCTCCGGTTGATTGTGAGGACAATATGCTTCGTTTTTATTTCTTCATTCTTTCGCCCGATTGTTATTCTTCGTACTGCTGTTACACCTTGGTTCTGTAGGCCCTGAAGGAGATCCGATTCTGTTTCATTTAAGAGGTCTCGCTCAAAAACTACTCCCTGGCAGCTGTTAAGACTGCGGTGGGGCGATACCTAAACGTCAAGGTGAGCAAATGTCTTTGTTATGAGGAGTTTGTCAGACTGGCTTTTGTCTGATACCTCTATTAGAAAGTCACCAGATCCTAGTTTTTTCGCTTTATGGTTAGCCCCAATGATGGCCTTCAGCGAGCTGGCTATCAGAAAAACTGATAACTCATTTACAAGTTTAGACTCTGATAATGAGCGCAGGACAAGAAACTTTGAGAAGTTCTCAGTTGGTGCCGTGATTTTTTGTGTCACTTCGGTGCAACTCCTTTTCGGAGGTCGATCAAGTTTTTTTGATAAATATTTTTCCATGCATTATGGGTGGTTAAGGGTTCCTAATATTCTGTCGCCTCTGTTTCACCCTTATATGCAGAGGAAGGTCCCGGTGCCCCTCACCTGGTAGACCGGTGGGGAGCCCGTCGGCAGAGGCTTGACCACGACCTCGACCGCCACCATTCACGGTTTCTTCCCCCAACCTTTCAACCTATCGCCACGGTACGAATTACAGCTTCGGTATGGGAGCTCAGGGTCCGTGGTGGCGCCAAGCACCAACACCTCATTACACAAGGTGCCCCTGCTGGGCACACCGAGTGATTCAAGCATGTTACATAAGAAAGGGGCGCTCTTGCGTTGTCACCCTACAAGGCCCACCAACGCTACCAGCCTGCTGGTACTATTATGGCTGCATTTTACGGCCTTGCTCATACAAGCCCAGTGCAGTCTATTGCTACAGTTGCCTCTGCCCTGGCCACATGCGTAGATCCTGCCCTTTCCCATCTCAACAAGAAGCAGCGCCTGGGGGCCCACCAGTCTACCGATGTTGCCTCTGCAAGGCTGACGACCATGATATAACTTTTCCAACCTGCCCAACAAAACAGAATGCAACACAAATGATTCGGCGTGCCAATTGTAAGAAATAGTCTCAGAATGTAAATATGGCACCTGTGCACATTTACGATCGTTTTGACGCTCTCCAATGGGATGATGACGAGTGGCCAGAACTTGGAGAGCCGCATGAAATCGCTGAGCAGCAGACATATAGCGACAAACTGCGTAAGGACCGCCGATGCCAGCAGCCTAAAAAATAGCGTAGCATGCTGGAGCCTCCCAACGACGACATGACAGAAGTGGATAACCAAATTGCACGCCTCTTGGCAGAGGTTGCTAAGCTTCGACAGCATCGTGAACTGCTTGCACGACGAAGGCTTGCTGAGGGATCTAGCACCGCAAATGGAAATGCTGAATCATCACCATGTCCCGCCCAGCTGCTTCACTCAGTGCTACTCCCAGAGTGTCTTCTGCAATCTCAGATAATTCTACCGCATCCTTGCTCCGTTTCATGGCGACGCAGCTGTCCAACCTGACATCTGTTCTGTTGCAACGCTTGGACTGCTAACGAAGGATGGCTTCTAAAAGCTTTTCTGGTGTGCTCCAATGGAACTGCAGAGGCATCTCCATTAAAGTGGGGGAGCTCAAAACCCGTCTTCGTTTTCACAAGCTGAAGGTGTGGGCCCTGTTACTTCAGGAGACCAACGCCTTACCAACAATTCCAGGCTTTTGTGGTTACGCGTCCCCATCGATGATTGACCGTCGTGTGCACACTGCTTCCCCTCCAGGAAAGGCAGCGATGTATGTTGAGACACATTTCCCTTACATGTGCCTCTCTCTGGAGAACGTTTGCAACTCATACCAGGAGGTGGCTCTCCCTCACATATTAATCTGGGCTGGCTGTTGACTGTGTGTAGGAAATACCCCAGTTGCCCCATTCTAGAGGAAGGTGATTTCAATGCTCCGCACCAAGATTGGGGGTATCCTACTTCAAGCCCTCGTGGTAGGCGTGTGCGGGACGCCTTCACCGATGCGTTTTTACTCTTCTGAACAATCCCGGCACAGCAACGCGGACTGTTTGCAACAGCAGCACTGCCACATATGCTCCTGATCTGACGTGGTGGTCTGGCCTTGGCACTCCCTCGTGGCACATTGAACCTGATTGCTGGGGGAGTGACCATCACCCAATCATCATTGGTGTTCATCCATCACGAGCCCACCGGTTACGCCGTAAATGCACGGTGGTCAACTGGGATTTTTGACACAGTCTTGTTTGCACGAAAGCAGATTGTGCAATGGAGCTTTTTGGCCAGAGTTGCCTAACAGCATGAAGAAACAGTCTCTATGATTTGCAATTAAGTTGGTGGCACTTTTTGTATGTGTAACACAGGTAGTGTCAGCACCAATCACGAAGCACTAGGCAGGCCTACTCCAACAGCCAAGCAGCAGAGCCGACGCCGAGAGAGGCTTTCTGAAGAAGGTACTAACCTTTGGAAATGTTCCTAAAATATCCAGCATCCATTATGTGTATTGTCATGTTTTCTAGTGCATAACAAAAGGTATAAGAATTGTTTCTGTCCCAAAAATTACGAAGCGCATGTTTTAGATCATATGTTGCGTGTAGCAGACTTGGGAAAAGTTTAAAGCATTGGTTGGAACCTGAAATGTCTTGTTTGCCCTCAAAATGCCAAGCAGCATGATAGTCACTCGCTGCTATGAAAGACAGGACGTTGCCTGATTATCAACACTATGTCTATCTTCAATGCTATTTCTTACCTTCTCTTACCAAGTTGCTAGCTTTTTCTGTTTCCTTTTTTTTTTGGTAAAGGAACGAAGGAGATTGAATATAATATGGAGCTTTATTTAGGCCTAGGTACAAATTTTTCTTGTGACTTTTTTTTTGGTAGCCTCTTGGTGTAGCTGATTATCATACTGAACTACCGCATCATGGTTCTCTGCTTTTACCTCGTCTACAGCAGCCATGTTTCAGTGGATATGAAGTACATGATGCCCGTGTACTTTGATGTCAGCCTTTGTTCCAGATATTTTTGACCATCCCTGTGGTCAAAATTATATTGAACCCTTCACTACGGCATGTCCCTTACTGCCAAAGTTGCTTTAGAGGGCCACATGCCATAAACCAAACATTCTTTTAGTATGCAAATTTTGTGTGTTCATTCCTTTCACTGACTATTTTTCGCTTCCTTGTGATAAGATTTGCAGGCTATAAGAAGTGACCATCTAATTGGGCTGACATTTTTATTTTTACAGTCTGACTAAAGGGCTAATGTCTCTTAGTTCGTGCATACTAGTTTCATTCAAGCAGAGACTTTTAATTCTGCTTAGTTTAGCAGAAGTCTTTATCTGGCTCACAGTTGCATTTCAGTAAAAAGCCCTTTTTGTTTTACAGAATTTCAGCGAGAGGTGCTTACACGTCTAAGTGTACTAATGATCATACAGCAGCAGCAGCAGGGGGAAATATTAACTGCATTAGCGTGCAGAGTCAGCAAGCAGAACAACACTGGAACCTGTGCAGTTTGATGACTTAAATGACCTGCAGTGCTTTGACAGCAGCCTAACCAAAGCCAGCAGAGAAGCCCTTGTAAGCTGGTCTTTATTTTTATTTTTTTGTAATCATGTATCTTTGCTCTGCCATGTGCAGTTATCTTTATAAAAAATTCACATAAACACTGAAGCTTATATACCTTTCAGATTTTTGTACCAGGCCTCCAAAGTGCCTGTTGTGAATTGTTTTTTATATGCATTAGCTCTTTTCAAAGCCATTGACCAGTTTAGCTTGGCCACAGTTTCTAGTAAAAAAGTACTGATACTTCATCCGGTCTTTCTTGTAGGATAACTGTGTTTTCATTTTCAGTTTGAGTTCTTGTTGATGATATACTTCATAGCATTTTATTAAGTTTAGGGCAGACGTACAGCCTCGTTTGCCTTAAAGGTAGATATATATTGTGATGGTTCTTTTGTCTGTGTGAACTGTATCTGCAGTGCTACAGTACCAGAAGTTCTGATGTTGCTAAAATTCTCGACTGCTGTGGTGCTGTAGTTATGATGCTTAGTTGCCGATCCTAAGGTCACTGGGCAAAATCCAGCCTTGATGACTGAATCTTTTGCACAAAATTTCTTGTCCTTAACTATGAATGAGAGCGGTTTCACCATGCATTAACTAGTAATTCAGGTTGAGGCTATCTACTGTTGGGTACTTTTTTTTTAGGTAAAGTTGCAACTGATTTTCATCCAAATGTTAAGGTGTTTTTTCTTTTTTTATGTTGCGTGCCCTTTGCTCCTAACAAAATTGCTTTTTTTGTTCAAAACATTTTTTATTCAAACTTCATAGGTCCACTAGTTCTCCAGCATAGGAGGAATAAATGCGGAATCATGCACGCGGAGAATCCTGCAAACCATTATGACTGACAAGCTAGCGGCATTATTTTCCTGGCATGGAAAGAAGGGCAAGCAGTCCTTCAGCTGCCTCACTGTGTCCAAGTGCATTGCTGGTAAGTCAAGCCAAGAATCTCAATGTCAAACCAGAATTTTATAGATCTCCTTCACTCCGGATATGTCGTAAAGATGCGGTGGCACTGTCATCGTCAGTGACTTTCGCGTGGTAGGCAAAACAACATTTCAGTCGGTTTTGTCTACTGTGACTGCAGTGCGGTTTGCTGGTTCGCTGCTGCCGAAAAAAACAAAACAAAAAATAAACAGCACCATGCCGACTAGTTGCCTCGCCGTGGCATGCGCTGCAAGGTACAGAAAGGGAAGTTTAGTAAGCTTGCATAGGTTTCTTGCCAACGAAGGTCACCGTAAACAACGGGTTGCATTCACAGCGGCTAATTTTGAATGTGTCATGGGTTTCAGCACCACCGATGGACATATGGAATTGTGGAACTATAGAACCACCGCAACTGCTGCAGCTTGTAATTGTAACATAACTAAAAGCGAGAATACCCGTGAAGCAAAAGCAAATGTTAATGCCAACAGCCACCCACGAACAGAGCAGATACAACAAAGATGCAGCGTGATTTCAATGAATAACACAAGGATAGTCAAATTTGTGCGGTGTCAAGGCGCAATGCCATTGCTACTGTTTGCTATGCTTACCTAAAAGCCGCTTGACGCTAGCTAGGGGCTTCGTGCGCAATGCCATTGCTACTGTTTGCTATGCTTACCTAAAATCCGCTTGACACTAGCTAGCGGCTTCGTGCTTACCAACAGTGCTCATTTTCCACTCGCTGTGAAGGATAATCTGAGAATGGTTTCCAGCGGATAACTTCGTAACTGGTTTGCGCGCACTGTTTACGAGCGAGAACAATCACCGTCTACTTACTCGACAGAAAGTAGTAAGCATCTGAAGCTTTGCAGTTCTCGACATGTTCTGCGGTTAATTTGCTCAGCAAAAACAGCAAAAGTTAACAACGTTGCTCATTTCTCCTGCTGAGCAGCAGCGCTTTCCTTCTGCACCTTGAACCACTCTCTGTCTGTAGCAGGGTACCCGGGATTGATGCTGCATGCAGTGTATGAGTTTTTCCATGTATTGCTTTTTATTGCTTTTGTCCTCACTATTTATGCTCACGCCTTGTGTACATCAACTCCACAGAATGCTTGTCGAGTCAATTATTCGAAAGAGCAAGTTTTGATTTTGAATGAGAGATGAGTGTTTGGCATTTTGCTCTCTTCCCCTGCGTTTTGCCCTTTCTCTCTAAAAGGAGACCCGGCTCGACTTTTGTTGTGTTCATGTAAACCTCCTGAGCACACGCATGGATACCTCTGCCAGAAAGACTCCTGCACATTAGAATAACAATAACACGCTCTTGACAAGCTTGGCCACACTGCCGCTTCCGTGCTTTTTGCCTGCAGCGTCACCTCAATCGATTTGTTTTTTTGTAAACGTGCTAGGTCTATATATTTGGCCGACTTTGTGAGCCTGTGGAATGTTGCTATGAGCTAAGAAGTGTGCATTTACTTTTTGAATAATAGGGTTGCATGCTAGAGTGCCTTTGTACATTTCCATGATCTGGTAATGTATTTTTGGCTATTGTGACATTTGGCATCTTTGACAGAGGTGTTTGCATACACAATTTCAATTGCTGTTACTGCCAGAGATCTTGTGATACTACTCGGGCGTGTTGGTGCAAACTTATCGACAAAAAAGCCCGTCTCCCAGTTACAGCCAGAATTTAGTATATGCAATGTCTTTTTGTTGTTTGTAAGCCATAATCGAAACTAAGACAAATGCTAACAAGGCTGCTATGTATCATATATTATGGAGGTTGTGTGAGAATTTTTTAATGACCAAGGATGTCTGCTTTACTGTGGAGCTGTCCCTAACAATGTAGTGCCGTGCTCTCATTTCAAATGACCCCTATATTCAGCACAGTGCCAGAAAGGTTTGTTATTTAAAAGAAAGCCTTTAGTGGCAGACTTAAAAGAAACATGTAATCTGAGAGTTCAAAGGTGACCAATTACTACTGTTTTTTTTTTTTCTTGATGTGGCAAACGAGATGAATGATGGGTGCTCTCCCCATGATTAAACCCTAGGCATACCTGCCAACCAGAAGATTTCAAAATTCGTAAAACCTCCACGACTGGGGGGAAGGGGAGGGGGGGGGGGGCTGTTTTTTTTACTTTCCAAGAATTTATCTTTAGCGACACCCTTGCTCACTCACCCACAAGCAAAATCCGTGTGCCGTAGAGTAATGAGCGAAAACTCCATTGTGTCACGATTTATTTTTGCAACGCTTTTGCAGTTGCTGACTTCGCCTGCTTCAAAAACTTCTCTGTGTAGGCTTGCTCAAAGCAGGTGCCACTCTGGTGTCCTTTCACCATCAGCAGACTTTCTAGTTTTCTCGGAAACAGATGAGCGAAACTCCATTCGAGTTTTGTTGAAAGAGCTGAATATTCTCTCACATTCAGCGTTACTGTGGGGAATGGAGAGTATGCCCAGCATAACCATTGAGATTCTGCGGAATCTGGGTGATCCGTCGACATCTCGAATGCTTCCCAATTGCGACCACTGCATGTCGCACCTTGGCTCATTCAGTATGTCTGCTGGAATCTGGTAAGCTTGCATGTTGGTAAACTCCACTTCGAGTGCACCAATTGTTTCTTCTCTTGTTTCCCCACTCAGCTGGGGCAGAATAGCAGGAAACACCATAATGAAATGAAGTGCACTGCTGAATGAAGCAGTTTCTAGAGCCTGCACTTGGGCAACTTCAGCCATCTTCAGGCTGATGTCTTCCAGCGGGAACTTGTGGCGAATATAATCACATGCTGCAGTGAAGTAGAGACGTAAAGCCGAGAAGAACTGCTCTTTCTCATTTGAGGTCAGCGTCTCAACTACAGAGGAGTTGTCATGCCAATGACGATGTCTTTATCATCTTTTTGATCCTCTACAGCTCCACAGGCAACTTCAGGCAATGAATGGCATCCCTTGAGAACACCTGGCCGCCCAAAT
Source organism: Amblyomma maculatum (assembly GCA_023969395.1). Lineage (NCBI taxonomy): Eukaryota > Metazoa > Arthropoda > Arachnida > Ixodida > Ixodidae > Amblyomma > Amblyomma maculatum. The sequence goes on along the minus strand of JAJIZL010005240.1, from coordinate 2,577 downwards.
CGAGTCAAGAGATCCTCGAGAAGAGGGTTCAAGAGGTCCCTGAGCACATGAATCTGAGGAGCCTGTGACTGAAGTAGGCAGTTTGTCTTCTCAAAAAGAGGTATAACATTTTGGAGAAAAATACCGCATGCCCTGCTTAGCTCCGATGACAAAAAAAGAAATAGGTGCTCTTCAAGGGTCACGTGGCTAGCTTCTGCAGATAACTCGCATTGAAGTTTGTTTCTTTGCTTGTTGTGCAGAATGAACTCCTTTTCTTTTTAGTGAAGGTCCATTACAGTCTTTGCTTTTTTTTTCCCAGCACCTGCAGCAGCCTTGGGAAGGTGTGCAGCAGTATTTGAGGTCGGCGCACGGTTTTTGGCGATTTGTAGAGAAGTCTTGGGAATCTGGCAAGACTCCAAAAACAAGCTCTGCTTATTGCACTGTTTTGTTTCATTCAAGAAAAAGCTAAGTAGCGGTTTCGACTGATCCAGCAGCCTCTTCAAACACTTCCCCAGACAGCCAATGTGTCGGCGAATGCTTCAGCATCTTCCCGACGTCGACGTCGTGCAATCTTTGAAAGTCTTTCAGTCGATCTTTCCGCTTTGAGCTTTTCTCTAAGCAAAAAAACATGTCAACCAAGGCCTCATCAACCTTTACAGGAAGGAAGACATGCAGCTCCTTGGGCGGCCAAGTTGATGAGGTAGCATGGGCGACCAGCCCCGATCAAAGCTCGTTGGGCCTCCCTCAATACAGTCGAAACACCTTGTTTTTGTGGCAATCATGACATGGGCATTGTCCGAAGACAATGCCAACAGGTTTTCAAGAGGCAAACTTCGGGACTTCATTTCGTACAGAATCAGATTTCCAATTTTCTGACTCGTCGCTTCCCCTTGGATTGTACCGAGGCAAAGGAGGCGGCTTTCAACTCTACTGGTCTCTTTAACAAAGTATGTCGCAACAATAGGGTAAAGCTGTGTATTCCTATTGTTACTTTCGTCCACAGCAATCGAAAATACCTGCTTTTTTAGGGCATCCAGCAAAGGAGTCTCTGCGTTCGCGGCCATTTCACGAACAATTGCCGTCGTCTTCGTCCATCTACAGGCATAGCGTTTGGCTTCCTCGCACTTGGGGAACATTTTCTGGAAAAGTGTGTCCAGCATGATCACTGACACTGAGCGGCATGTTGTGTTCAACTAAAAACGCCATGAAATGGTATTCTGCACGAATCACACTGAGGTCACTGTTACTGCGAACAAAACTTGTGAGGCTTGGTTGGCTGTCCGCAGCTCGCACGTATCCTTGGTGCTTTTTCGAAGCGATGTGGATCTTTATGTTGGACTTGCCACCATGTGAAATGATAACATCACAGGCACACATGGTGCAAAATCCGAACTTCTCTCCTTTCTTAGACGGCACGAAGCACGGAAATTCTGCTGCGTACGACTTCAAATATACTTGGAAGTATTCTCACGGCTTTGAGCCCGCCATTGCACTGCGAAACCGCTACTATTAAAACTTCAGAGTCACACTGAGTCGGATGCGGCCGCAGATCACGCAAAAACAGGCCAACACCAAAGTTGTCCGAACACGTGAACAAAGGAACAGCCACTAGCCTGGCGTAGGCGTTATAGAGTTTTGGATATGGATTCGTGTTCTCCCGAGTAGACGATAGAAGTCACTACAACGTTTGCAGCTGCTGATGATGATATCACAAATATGCGTTGCCCTCTCATGGCCGCCAAAGGTACCATAATAGTGTTAACATGGCCTCCGAGATTACCCTTCCGCGCGCGTGGTGTTATCTCGGAGGCCATGATGTTAATAGATGTCCGCATTTTTTTTTCCGAAAATAAAACATTTTTCGTAACATTTCCCGCAAGATTCGTAAAATCGTAAGACTGGTCAAAATTCGTACATTTTACGGAAAATTCGCAAGAGTTGGCAGGTATGCCTAGGTCATTATTTGTTGAAAAAAAATACAGAACCAGTGGAACACGACATGAACAGAATGGACATTTTCCTTTACATACCTGTTTGTTGCATTACTTTCTTTTTCAACTCATTAAGAAATTAGGCCAGCATACCTTGCAAAAATGTTTAAGAACATGCTGATATTACTTGTATTTCATTCCTAGTTACTGCATAAATGAAAATGCCTTAAAGCAATGAGGCATCTTGATATGGCGATGCATACCTGTAATATTTTAAAGAAAGCCATTTTGTAATACGCCATTTGTTAGCTGTAACCAGCAATCACAAAAAATGTGAATTCCACTGTGAAATTTGTAGGTCAGAGGCTGCTGGCATTGGGGCCACAACATAAGCTCAATATGTCTTGGCACTAAGCCTGCATGACAACCATAAGGGTCTGTGAGAAGACAGTAACACATGAAAATGACGCATGTTCTTTGATGTGTCACCAGTTGTAACGTGGAAACCTATGTTGGAACTAGTGCCAGCCTTCACGCCTTACTACAATATTTTGCTGAAAAAGACAAACCTGTAGGCACATTTTCTCTTTTTTTTTCAGATGCTGCTAAAGCAGTGTTTAGCTGCAGTGACTTCACAGCAGAAACTGCCATCAAAGACTTGTTGTGC
>JAJIZL010005237.1:0-10413 GCA_023969395.1 Amblyomma maculatum | reverse complement strand
CATTTCAAATTCCTGCCTGAATTTCCTGCCAATGCGACTGGCAAAAATTTAAATCAGATTTTTTTTTTTTTGCGTCATTTTTTCACGGAAAACGTTTACTACAGCTAGACAGACACGCAGAAAATGGGTTTACTGAGGACAAGAATATAACGAAGTGATTCTCAAAGTCTCAGTAACATAATGTCTCCAAATAAGCGTCGCTCATCAGCCAATGAAAATTGTTACTCTTTATATTGACGCAATGCGCAACCCTCCGCAGAATTTTCTGCTGCTGAGCACCGATTACCGAAATTTCTGTCACCGTCTAATTCGTAAATCAGAGCCCTTCGCTGGAAAGTGAGTCGAACAAAGCAAATGCTGGTGCTGATGTGCTTATACCTGTGTCAGTAAAGCGCTGGTCTTAGGATCAAAAATTGGAGTTGCGATTTCCTTCGGCCTCTCTGAGGCCCGGCTAGCTGCTTCTTCTTCCCTTCCATTTCAATATTTGGCAATGCACATCCTATTACCGCGATAGAATTAAACGCTCAGTTGCGCAGAAAATTCGGAGTTGTCAACGTTGTGAGGGGAAAGTCAAGGGCGTGACTCTGGCAAGTGGTAGCCGGCAGGTGACATGATATTGTAGTGACTGGTCGGCTAGGTTTTTGTTGTCGGTTACCATATTACATTGGGAGAGGTGCGAACTGTGCCTTGGAATTTCATATGATGGGTGATGAGATAGAAATCAACCTTCCAGGATCTCTGGGCGATGAGTAAGACACACTACTCTTAGGCCGCGCAGACAAGTACACGCGGCTTGATTAAATTAGGGCTTCATAGATATCTGTGTTGGGCGGTCCGAGGCAAAGCAAAGCTTTGCCGATGAGATCGCAGGAGGTCCAAACATGGCGGCGATTTATCCAGCCGCAGATTATAACGCTAACTGCGTCACATTCGGGAATAAGGAATGCAGAATCACGTGGTATTTTAAAATTTTTGAAGGCGGCCATATTTGCCGAATAAGAAGTGAGGCCATAGGTCTATCTCATTGGAGATACCAGAGCATTTCGGGGCGCTCTACAACTTCCATACTCACGCCTTAGTGCATATAGGGCACTATTTATAATATAATTAGTTATAGTCGACCGAATTCGGTAATTTCAAGTGAGCGAAACGAAAAAACAACGTACCATTGTCCCTTGCACGACGCTTAATAAAATTTTCTTATCTTCTGTTACGAAGGACGCTGCACTTGTTTTTCTTAGATATCGGTCCATGCTAGCTGAGATTTCCTGTATATGTCGGTGGTCTTTCCCATAATGTTGCCCCTTAAGGCTGCGTGCTATTGAGCATATCTGCAATATTAAAGTGATAAATTGAGGTATTAAGTATTAAGGATTAAGCTACTCGCAAATTTGAATGCACGCAAACGAGCACCCCCAATGGGAGCCTCAAGCAGTTAGCGCTATCGCATCATACCCTTAAAGGGCCCATGAAGAGCTGAATATGAAAACTAGAAAGCTCGCGAGAGATAGGTATCCCATGAATCGTCCCCGCAAATCAAACATTTTTAAGCTGTGTTTATTAGCCCTGAAGATGTGGGTGATCGAAACCTATGCTCCTCCTCTCCCCCGTCAACTCAACCTGTGCTGGCGCACAAAGCAAATTGAGGTGAACAAGTCGCAACCCTGTCCCACCCGCGTAATTTGGGAATGCCCAATGAGCGATTGCGCCAGGTCAGCCCATGCGACGTCACATGGGAGGTTTGGGCGCGGTTCGTGCAAGGATACGTCACCCCAATCGGTCGCGACGGTCGCTAGGCGCACTTTTTAAACATTATTTGTAAATTACATGCTCCACGAAAGGTTTTCACATTTGTCTCTAATGCTCACAAAGACAACCTCTGCGGATTTCTTGCATTAGAATATTACTGCCAATAGCATTACAGGTGCCGTTTGAAAACAGATCTCGCGGGTCTCGCATATTTTATTTCTATTCGTTTTTGCTCCAATACCCAACTCATGTTTCATGGTAAAGATTGCTTGTTATTGAGCTGGGAGTGCAATTGCTCTTTATCATCGGAGACTCGGAATTGTAATGAAGTCTGATGCATACGCTATAACCATACGACAGGGGCAATCGGGAGATGCCTGGATGTAAGGTCGAGTGTATGTGTTAAAGAACCTGCTTTTGAAGCATTTGGAAAGCCGAAGACCGTTTAAAAATATATAAGGAAACCTGCAAGGTAGAGGCAGGATAATGGCTTCATAAATACTGTGCCATGCAACCTAATCCAACCTAGACTAAAATTCCGCTACCACATGGACTATACGTTCCATTTCGCGGTTACGGCTATAAGTCCGTTCAACCCTCCCACAACGGTGCACCGTTGGTGTTTCTGAACCAGCACTTGTTTTGTCATGCTGTTTTTTCATGCGTTGTGCTGCAATCATGCTGTTTTTATTGTTACAGTTTTGTCTCTGAGCCGATTTTTGTTTGCCGTTCTGTTGTGTGGTGTTTTATCCGGTACCGTTTTAATGCTAAAGCTTTACATTTAATAAAAAAAAAAAAAGGCATCGGCTATGAAGCCCCTCAGACGGTACCAAAGTCCACATATCATCGGCAGCCTTACGAAGACAGCGGGCGCATTTGAAAAGGGAGAGATGTGGCCCATCGAAACATGCATGCGAGGGTTGTATTGATGATAGTGTAACGTCATCGTCCGCAGCTTGCGCCAAGGATACCCTCTGCGCGTGTGCTTGTATGTTCCTCCTCGCATTGGCGTGTCATTACACACAAGGTAAGTGTACTGTCCACATCGACTAGGTCTGCAGATATTAAAAAGGTGTGCGCTTCGCAATCCGTGCGCCGTGCTCGTTATGAGAGGCATAAACATTCCTGATGAATACCGATGAAGACCTTCGATATTAGGGGCCAATGAAATGCGACAAAAGTGCCAGCAAGGCGGAAAAATTGAGCAATGAGATGATAACGCGAAACCAAACAGGATATATGTACAAATAAAGGAAAGCGCACTTTTAAGAGTACTCGTTCATTTTTCTACAGATGCAATTCTCTTATACTGCCTGTTCAATCGTGAACACAGTCGGTGATGTAAAACGGGGCTGTAGCAAAGTGATGCGCAGTATTTACGAGCCGCGGCATCAGAACTGATGTTCACATGTGAGATGCTTAAGGAAGACCGTTTTTAGTTTCTGGATTCGAGCTTCAAGTTTCAACGCAACTATTTTTTGTGGTTATGCACGAAGAACCGAAAAACCATTTCTGACCTTGAATCGAATCGTTCTAAATCAGTCAAAAACGGGATCGCAATCACCCAACTTGGAGCAGCAACTAGTCAGTCCCCACACAGGAGGTCAGCTCAAGGTTTTAAGCGCAATGGTATTGATGCGGGGCTGTTAGATTTCCGGGGCACATGTTCGTTTATATTGCAATAGTCTGCTCCAGAGGATGAAAATCATAAAGACAGCGCCTGTATGTGTCGTTTTCTTCCCTTATTATTATTTTTTTTTAATTTGCTCTGTTTTGTAATGCTTTCGAACCATCTTACCTAAGCAGTTTTCAATGTAAATACTTCATTTGTTTGTCCTTGTTATATTCTGAGCTCAAATTATTTATAAAAGATTCGTGTGACTCTTGATTAGAGCAGCTTCTTTTGAAATGTAAGGAATTTTTCTGTGAGCCAGTCGACGTGTAAAAAGAAAAATATTCGTAGAGGTCATAGAGCATGAGAGAATTTTTCAGCGCATACCCCCCCCCCCCCCACAAAAAAAAAAAAAAAAGAAAATGAATGCAGGAAAGCAGCCCTTGATCTCGAAAACGTTTTATAAGTATGATTTAAATGTGAGCCTATCGCCATGCGGTGCATTCCACGAAGGGCGCAGCACCGACCCTTTTTCTCAAGGCCTGAGGCTGATGCGGGACGGGTTTCAAAGGCGACAGGGAGAAATGACACATTCCAGGAGTATTGCGAATGAAAATATCCAGCGCTTACTCGGAAAAGTGCCTTCAGCTTCCGACGCTGATGAAACCAGTTTTTTCTGCTTTCTAACCTGTCTCCCGGAAGTTCTCGATTTCAAGAAATTGCAATTAAAGGAAACGGCGGTTGCACCCACGCGCACTTAACACACACAAAGACACTCACGCGCGCACGTGCACACAATGCGCTACCTTGTCGTCCCGTATTAGGAGATCCACTTCCATCAGATCGACAAAAAGCTCAGGGCGTAGGCGGAGAGGCTTTGCCGTTGAATGGTGGGGGTTCTATATAGAGAGCTACTCTCTGCGGAGAATTCGCTATCCGAGATAGCACTCCCGAGAGGAAGGCCATGTGCTGGTAACCTAAACTTCGTCACCATGGTAAGGAAGAGCCCAAGGCAAGGCAAGAAAGCGTAATTAAAGGCACCACTGCTAAAGGAGTCCTACTTTTCTTGCAGCCTCTCGAAAGACCCTGCAGTATCTTAGTAGCGACCGCGCAAATCATGTTAAAGAAAATTCGCTTTCCTGTAACCTGTGGTTTGGAACAATCTAGGCAGTATATTTGACTACAATGCGTTCCGACGCTGTACTACATGATCATCAAGAAATCAGTAAAGGTAGCAATGGAAGTGCCGAAAAACCGCTTCGATTTTCACCTTCGGTAATTAAAGCCAGATGGACATCCACTTTCGATTCTGTCCTCTTTTTGTGTGTCCGCACTGAGAAGAGAGATGCGCCAGCGGCTTTCGCATGTTAGCTTTCTTTAGGGCTTTGAATTAAAGCTGGGTAAGTTTATTTTCGGTGCGAAGATTTCAACCAAATGTTTTTCAAGGCAATCTAAAATTTTTGAATAGACACTTTATTCATGAGGCCAACAATCGAAAATTTAGCTCATCAGTTTTGCCATTTTGTAAACTTTCGAGAACATAAAAAATACTGCTGTTTAGGTCGCACAATTCTCCACAGATTTTAGCAGGTATCACGGAGCCAGAACACTCGACATAAATTATTCAAAGGCGCTTCTGCCGCGGCACCTGGCATAATGCAGTGTTTTCATTACATACTTATGTTATGGCCGCCATAGAGGTCAATGCGGTAACATAGTCAGCAAACACTTCAAAGTAATCAGTGCCTAGCTTCGTTTTATCCTCTCCTCAAACACTTGGTTGATCTTCAGTGCCGGCCGGTGGGTAATAGTGTTAAGTGCTCCGGACCACACAAAGGAAATGAGAGCACATTTCGGACGACGAAGCGCTGTTCAGAAAGGAAGCAGCATCGACAGAAATCAGGAAGCGCAGAAATAACACAAAAAGAAGTAGGCGTTTGCTGTTCCTTTGTGTTCTTTTCTCGCGTACTTGTCCATGTTTCTTCATCCTTTTTCACCTATGGTAAATACAGTGATTAGTCAGCTCCTACTTCACCAAACGTGTGTTCCTCGATGGCCTTAACTTGTCCTTATTTCCCCCAACCTCATTTCATTCACTTTAAGAATCCCGAAAGAAGGTCAAAAGTCAGTGTCAGGAATAGAGCTGAAATTATTCCAGCTTCTCACAACGTAGCACTAAGTCATATGAGCGCTCCCGATACCAAACATCTCCTTGCTTACGGACCGGTCCCTAGGACCGAGGCCGTCATACCGAGGCTCGTGCCCCGGACCTTATAAAATATCAGTATTTGCAAATGAGATTAGAGCACTGGAAAAATGAAAGTTGGATAAGAGGGCATATATGAAACCTAGAGCCCGGAAAGGAAGAGCCTTCCAGGTAAACATCGAGGCATCTAGATACTAGAAAACATGTACGAAAGTAGGAGCTCGGAGTGAGAAAAAACAAACAAACAAAGTGAAATAAAAAATAATAATGGAAGATTACTCTCCCGCAAAGGCTAGATAACGAAACGCATTATGAACGCCCACAAGCTTGGCCGACGCAAGTAGTAGAAGAGCCTCTTTGGCTTTAGGTGCTGGTCCGGGACGAAGATCGAAAAACAAATAGTTGGTCGGACGTGGGAGCGGAGAAGGTTCGAGTGCTTCAATGAAAACTTCGGTGGGCAGGGGCGAGAACGAGGAATACATCCAACGGTTCGCGAATTGGAAGAAGAATTAAAGCTCCAAAATGGACAGTACAGACGACGAAAAAAGATTTAAGGCGATTCTAAGAAAAACAAATGTCCGGTGGTTTGACGCGGTGTAGTAGCAGCGCCGCCGTAACCGGCCGCAACATAAGTAGTTTTTGAGGGCAAAGGCAGCATGTTCGCCTTTGATATTTGCTCTGTCTAGTTCTTGATTTTCATTTGGTCCTCCGATGAGAATTGGATAGCACAGAATGTGACGCCTTGAAGGCGCGTTCGACTTGTACTGAAACGCTGGTGGTGCTTACAAAAGAACAATGCCGACGATGCGGGAAGCAGAAATGCAAGCCGTGTGAGACATGCATTGGTTCGGGCAGAAGAGCTAAGAAAAGCAGAATAATCTGCCTCAATGGCAGGAAAACGGGTTAGTGTTTAAAGCTTCTCAAAAAAGCACGTATATTGCTCCCAAAGCTCTTAAGTATTTAAGGCTCTCCAGCTTTTGCCACACGTTCAAAAATGTCTCTGCCAGGGGACACATGTCTTAACGCATCGAATGCTGATTGATTTCTTCCATAGCAAAAGCAATACGGCATGCTTTACGGTATAGTATTATTATGTCCCATATTCTTTGGCTGAGCCGTATTATAGCCTATCGCAGCCTGAGCATACTTCTAGTTCCAAGTTAAGCAGACGTCATTCTGCGACAAGCAGAGCGTTTGTTCTTTCTCCTCAACCCTAAGATGAAGGCTACCATCACTTGAAAAAAAATAAGAACAGCAGTCATCAGAAAACTGATGGGCTGGACTGAATCGTGCTCCTTGAGATCGAACGGAGGCACAGGACAGCTCCAAGCCTTACGCATCATATAATGAGTCTTGCCTAACTTACATATTTTCAAATTTCAATGCGAAATCTTTAGAACACCCACTGGGAATGAAACACGGCGTCCCTCAAAAGAGTGGTGTCGTTCTCAAAAAGTGGCGTTAAGACACCAACTGCCAGCAGTCACCTGCCACTAGAAATAGAATAAAGTGAGAAACACTACCTTAAATGCAAAAAAACAAGTGATCTGAAGGTCAGCTAGGATTTCCGAAAGCAGGCGCTATGTTCTGGAACTCAACACGCAAGTAATATAGTCAGAACTAGCTGATAAATCGGAAAATCTTAATCTAGTACAAAGACCGAGGCTTCAGAGCTTTCCCATTAAAAGCTTGTAGGGCGCTTAGGGCCCTCATTAAAATTATTTATTTGAAAATTCACCTATGACCGCCGGAGAAGGAATACGTACAACGCAGATGAAATTATTTACCTGGAAATCTCTCTCTCAGATCCGCAATAACATAACTATACTTTGCAGAAGCTAAATTTTGGTTGCCACGAAATTTCAAATAACTTTGCCCCGAATGGTTTGTTTTAACATAGTTACAAGACTAAAAGTGGATTTTACTCCTTGCCATTAACTATCGCCAACTTCTTTCCGATATAGCGGATCGGCCGAAGCTGTATGCAGTATGAAGGTCATCTCTTTCGAAAACTACATACGTCACACTATACAGCGGAGTACTTCCAAAGTGACATTCGCTGTAGCACTCATCTCACTGCAGGATTCCAATTGTTCCAACCAATCGAGCGCTGAAGCGGAACGTCATAAATTAAGTTCATCGTACCGTCCGCGCTTCATCCGGTACGTATTGCGAAAGGCCGAATCGATGCCATCGTGTGCTCGTCAGCGAAACTCGAGCGCAATCTTCAAGGACCTCATTTCCGGAACTTTCCGACCGTGCATATGCGGAAAGCTGCAGCGTTTCAGGAATCTGAAATGGGGTGGTCTGTTGCAAAGTGGTAGATACTGCATTTCTGTGTCGTCCTGTCAAATCGAGTCTGAAAATAACTGCCCTAAGTGACTACTCGACAATACGTCGGCGCTACTGTCTGTCCTGAGCTGAAAGATGCTCCTTATTAATCATTTTCTTCCCATCGGAAAGCAGCGCGAGTGGTGGAATCAAGGGAACAATATGATAGTATACGGCATCCGGAAACGCCTCCAAAGCCCTATGCAATGATGTAATATCATTCTGGTGTACGGCTTTTATAATTATTCGAGCGGTGATGCGATGCCCGAAAGGCAGTGTATAAGTATTTGTATCGGCCAAAGTTGCAAAAAAAAAAAAAAAAATGTTCCACACCATGGTGGCACAGTGGCTTGAGCGCTTGACTGCTGAACCAAGCGACGTGGGTTCGAACCCGGTCTCAGTGGCTGCCTTTGGATGAGGGTGAAATGAAAGACACTCGTATAGTGTACGAAGGCAGTACACTTGTTGAACTCTAGGCGATCGAAATTTCCGCTGCCTTCAACTACGGCATCTGTGGCATAGCCTAGCTGAAATACTTGATGTGTAAGTGTTCAAAGGTGATTTTTGAAATGGTGTTAGTATTCATACATCGCGGAAAGAAATAATTCTTACGGGACAGATATTCGAACTATTATCAAGGGAAGAAAACTACATGAAGGCAATGCCACTCTTAAAAACAATGCCAAAGCACTCGTTCAGCCATGCCTATCTTGTGGGGATTCACAATCCCCTTCCTCCATTATAACGCCCGCGCCTAATTAACACGCGTGATTACGCGCGCTGGCAGAGAGGTTGGCGGAGGAGAGGGCATGCTGGCCACCCTCCGCCGCCTCCCGGGCCTGCGGCGACGCTGCCGCGGGCTTCCCTCTTTCCTGCCGGCGTAACCGGGAGACCTCCTCTCTCGTTCCGTGTCGAGGAGCGCGACTGTAGCAACTCGCTCGCAGTTCTTCGGCGAATGGGCGCGCACGCGCGCGGTTCATGATTTCCGCCGAGGAGACCACCGCCGTCACCGAGAATCGCCCACACACCGTAGGCACTTACCGCAACGGGATGTGAGCGCGAAGCAGTGTCAGGTGAGAAGACTCTTCCTCTCACCTACTTGACGCGCTTCCCTATTAGGTGGTTTTTATTTTACCCCCGTACGCGGCGTTCGCTCGCTACACGGTGGTTGTTCTTGATTGCTATTCCTTTGCCGTGTACTCGAGCACAATAAACTCTGTTCGAGTACGTAACTCGGTGTTTGTCCCCTCTGGCCCGAACCCGCCGCAGTGGCGACTTCTCGCACCGCGGGTTGGGGGTCACAGCTCTGTCTGCTAGGGCTGGCACGTCGGGGCTAGAAGGCGACTGCAGCATCTAGCTCCCCCGTGGCGCATTCTTACGAGAATTAACCCCCATAATCTCCAAGGTCATTTTGTGTGTTATCAGCCCTCTACCGCCTTGAAGGCTGCCATAACAACCAAAGACCAACGCGAATGTCATGCTATGCCGCAGGCGTTGGAAGAGGACAAGGAAGAGGAGACCATGGACCTTGCCACACGTGCGTTACCACACCTAGCATGTATAGCTTACCGGGGTCATCTTCAAGCGTCAAACGAAATGCTCGACTTGTGGCAAACCTAAGCGATAAGCGGAGGCGTCAGCATGAGTTAACCAATACCGAAAACAATTAAAAACGTGCAGCGGAGTTCACTGCGAAGCATCGTAAGCGTCAAGAATCTCTAACCGCCATCGAAACGCCAGACCAGAAAGAAGCTGCTCAGAGGAAATGAGATCAAGCCAGGGAAGAGAGGCAGTTGACGGCATCACTACGTATACGTCGGCGGAGGTGTGGGACGCTATGGATATTGGCACTGCTGTAGTACAGCAAGTAAAGAACGGTTGCCTAGCAACTCGCAATGACTACTTCTGTGACCATGTACTTTGACCAGAAATTCTGGGAGAACCCGTTTAGCTTTGTGTGCAACATGGTATAGTAGATTATCGTTCACGAAAACATTTAGGACTGTGATGGATGCTCTGCACTCAACGTTATCCGCAGCTTTCTCCGATGTGGAGGAGGCTAGTTTCCGCACCTACCACAACTCATTGAGACGAGGAAAGACCACACTTTTTTTCCCATATCTACTCAGTATAGCTACTTTAAAAACCTGCCGCTTTTCCTTCAAGAAAAGCACTATACCAACTAAAGTTATTTGTGATATGAAAAGAACAAGAACAGGAAGAGGGCCATCACCATAAACCTATTTTAATGTCACAAGTTCGCCACATGAGAGGTTCTTCACATTGCAATGCCAAATTCCACGTTTATAACATCGTATCTTATATTTTTCCGCATCAGGCACGTAGTGCAGTTAACAGCACAGACAGCCGCCAGTTAACAGTACACACAGACAGCTTTCAAATGGGTTGGGTTACATCATGTTGCGCTGGTTGCTTCCTTTATGCTATCGTTGGGAACAGTTTCTCGACAGGAATTTATTCGTCACACTCCATACGATGACACTGAATTTGAAAA
>JAJIZL010005172.1:0-15560 GCA_023969395.1 Amblyomma maculatum | reverse complement strand
GGGTTTGATCTCGGAGCGTCCAGTAAAAAAAGCAGGGCAATCCCAGAGTAGATGAGATATGCCGCCGCGAATTAGAGTCGTACAGTGGGGGCACGTAATCATTTTCTCCGTATACTGACGCCAGCGGGCCATAATACGTGGCGTGTAAGCCGCATGGGCGATGAGCTTATTCGAGAAGACTTCTTGACTTCGGGTGACGTGGGTTTTTCGCGTAAGAGGTGGGTCTGGTGTGGCCACCTGCATGCGATGCTGACTGAGGCTACGAAGACTAGTCCGTGTATAGTGCAAAAGGGCAAAAGGGCCCAAGGTCGAGTAAGGATGAAGCAAGGGGGTGGAGAAGTAAATGTGGACATCCCACCTGCCAAGGCAGCCGCGGCGTGTGCCGCCGCATTGCCCCCTGATTCGTCCGAGTGACCTGGGGTCCATTGTATAATGACAGTTCTGGTCGTGAGTTGGTGCCGCTTAAGGAGGCGCTGTATGGCCGTAGCAGTTGCATCTTGCGAACCCGGAGTAGCGATTTTTTTGTAAGATTATTAGGAATCAGTAAGAATACGCATTGAACCAGTTCCGTTGCAAGGCACTTCTGACATGGCTCCTCAAATCGCGAGGGTACCTTGAGGTACCTTGAGAAGGGTACCTTGAGGTAGAAGAAGGGTACCTTGAGGTAGGTGGCAGGCATAAGGGCCTGAAAGGGATGGGTTCTCATCGCATACCCAGCCCATAGATGCGAATTCGCTTGTAATCGAAGCGTTGGTGTATATGTCAGTCATATCAGGGATTCGGTCTTGTCAGTGATGACGGGCGAAGAGCTCCCGGGGAATGACAAAATCGCGAGGATGCAGTACAGCAACGCAGATTTCGAAGTGCGATCTGTACGTGAGCACTTCATTTAAATTGTCATGCAGTTCGGAGAAGCGCATCGAGCACTTCCTGACTAGCCAACATGGGTTGGAGTACTTGATGAACTTGTGCTGTTGAAAGACTTTTATGCCCGTCACGTCAGTAAATGTGTTGCTGACGTGTTTTGCTATTACATCTTGTACCTGCTATGCCAAAGTAGGTAATAAAGAAAAAAAGGTTTTGTGACAGAGTGGTTGCGTGTCCGTCTCGCACTGCGAAAGAACCGTGTTCGATTCTGGGGTTTCCGCAAAACTTCCATTGTTTCTTTAACTTCTTCTGATTTTCGCGTTACAACTATAACGCCAACACCGGATTTTCTGCGGCACGCGGCCCTTAACGCTATTGTGTTAAAAGTTGTTTGTCCTCTCTGGAAAGGCGCCCTATCGGTCTCATCTAGTGCATTTCGTGCTCGACAAAAGATGGGATTCTCACCCTTTTAAATTTACTTGAACCGAAATCAGGTGCACACATTTCACAAGCCTTCTTCAATTAATTCTTGATACTGTCAAAGAACATCTAAGAGTGCCAAGAGGCAACTCTCTAGACAAACCAGCGCACTTAATTTGCAATCTGTTTGCAGGCATGAAGCATGTATCCTTTTAATGCTCTCCTTTTCTTAAGTAGCACCACAAATTCTGATGGCTCGAGGTTAATGGATTTGTTAATTGCCGGCTGAGGCAAAGCAGCCACCCTCACTCTACATTCGACAGCGTGCGGGGACTGTAGGTGCTCGGGTGGCGCAAGTGCACCGCCGTTGGCGGGGATGTATTGAAAAAAAAGTGATGCGCGCCATTAGGGCAGCACACTACATCATCAGCATCGTCATCAGCATCATCAAAACTATTGTTTCCACTGAAATAAAACTCCTTTTTGGACCCCCCGGCACTCAGGCCTAAGGTAGCCTATACTCAGGAGCTCCGCAAACTAAGGTCTGGTGAAGATACATTGTCGCTTCACGGCCTCATCCGCCAGGCGGATGGCTTGTTGCTGTTGAGCGGGGTCCTCGCTCCGCAGCAAGGTCTCCCAGGCTTCTCTATCTTCTATCTTTTGTTCGGCGCCCGGGCTGCCAGCACATTCCCAAATCACGTGGTCGAGAGTGCACCTCTCACAGCACGTTATGCAATATTGGTCTTTCTCGTGAGCACGGGGAACATAGAAGCGGTAATGATAAAAAGAACACTACTTTGATTTGAATGACATCATCATCATCATCGTTACGAGTCTACCCACGCCCACTGCAGAACAAAGCCCTCTTCCTTGTCCCTACAATTAATCCGGTTCTGTGCAGCTGCACCCCGGCAAACCTCGTAATCTCGTCAACCCATCAGAGTTCCTGTTGCTTCCTTTTTGGCTGTAACATCGTTAAGCTCTAGTAAGAATTAAAAGGTTACACTGCCACAAAGGCAGAACATATCGAGTATTCCTTTTATACATAAAATTCTCATATCATGTACTCGCTTGACGCACGCAGAGAAGCTTCGCGCACGTGAAAATCCCGGCAGACTTGGACTATCCACGGTCAGCGACAGTGGCTACAGCAATCCACGGCAAGCACGCCAATGCCACGGCCGTCATTGTGAAAGATAAGAAGACCCTGCTGCTGGTGAAATTCAACTACGACGGCTGGGCGCCAGGTTAGTCATAACTTTGCCTCACCCACCTCGCGTGTGTTAAGCGGAAATGTCAAAACGGAGATACTTCCTACGTTGATGACAGAGAAAGAAACGTTAGGGAAATACTCTGAGACAAAGGAGTTCTGAGGGCGAGCATGAAGAGCTTTTAAGGTCTTGTTTTACAGAGTTCACCTGTGAGTAATTAGCTTCGTGCTTTTTGGGGTATATGCTGTAATGTTATCGGGATGAATTTGGTCAAAGTTTTGTCATTTCTTCCGGAAATTTTTATTCGAACATTTAAACTCCAATTTTGACGCTCTTGAGAGCTCTAAAATCCCAGAGTTATGCAATTTCAAATATATTCACTAACCTTCAAGCTAAGGTCATTGAAAACCTCTAGGTAATATAACTATCCAGTTTTAACGCGATAACAATGGCGAAAGCAGCAAACGAAGAGACTGGGATTGCACTGAAATGAACTGTTTATTAGTTTGACTTGTGCCTGCAAAATAATTAAGCAACTTGACGCCGGGGATAGCAGCAAGCGGCCTTAAGCGTTTAATTTAAATTCGGCAAAGAAACATTTAGTTGAAGCTGCCAAATTAACAAGAAACAATGTGGAAGCGATCGCGAGTGACTGAAATCATTCCAGATACATCTCGGTGCATCTTGCGCGACAAAGAAAACGATAAAGACACGCCCAGCGGCTTTGAGCCTGCATAAACTAACAGAACAAAACATTCGCGTTAACTAATTCCGCCCGTTACAAGCATTCCGATAAGATTGCCCGCGGCTTTTGACAGCAACCATAAAGGTTACAATAATTTGCGGCAATGGTTTGTGCCTGACTGCCAAAGGAAAAGGTAGATTACAGAAAGAATTAATAGGCACTCCTTGTTACGGGAAAGCATTGAATGGCGAATTCCGATCATATAACTTTTACTACCTTTCAGAGCAGTGTATAAGAATTGCAGTGCAATGAAGCAATTACGGTGACATTGGGTAAGGCTTTAGGACAAAAAGAAAAAAACAGCGGGTGGAATTCAGAAACAGGGGATGTTTTGGAAATTACAAAAAACAAGAGACTGCTGCTTTCCTTCCCTCGGCGCTTTTGTTTATACTTTTGCTAATGCAGTTCCTTTTCATTAATTCGTGACGACGCGAAAACACCAAATGCATAGCTCTTCTGCCGCTTGTTATTTTAACTTGATTGTTTTCTCTCTCCTCCATTTGACTAAAAAGATTTCCTAATATCCGCTACATGCGTAATAATTTTCTTTCCGTACGTCGCTTTCAACTAACTCCTTACGATATGCATAAATTTCTGGAGTCCTCCACTACGGCGTCTCTCATAGCCTGAGTCGCTTTGGGACGTTAAACCCCACAAACCAACCAACCAACCAACCTTCCTCCTTCAGACGCCTACTTCATGGCTGGAGAAGGGGACCATCCTGGACTTCAGGGGGTCAAGGTTCCAGACGAGAAGGGAAAGTGCGTACCATCGCCTGACTTCCAAGCGCCGTTCGGAGTATAAGCAGCGTACCGGGCTAGCCATATTTAACCAGACACCAGGGTTTGTTACAACCCATGTGGTGGAGCCTTCATGGCACCTTTCAGCTCTAAATCTGCGTAAGATATGGAGAAACCTTGTCACCGCTTTTCGAGATTTTTCGGCCTAAAGGGATGACGCAAGGGCCCCACTACACAAGGGCAAGAAGCAGACCTCGCTGTCTGGTTAGTTTGGCGAAAACATGTAAGTGGTGGAAATTGCGAGTAACTGCCATCGCCGTAAACTGAGAGCGAGCGCGCAAGTGCACGGTTGGATCAGCTCATTAGATATCTATACCAATAATTAATGAAACTATCACTACATCAGATCACTGTCCAAGGTCAGACGTCGCAAAGGATAAATCCTATGTTTTCTGAGACCCGTCGTGGTTAAGCTAGGCGCTCGACTATTGTGCCCAAGCATGCGGGATCGCATCCTGGCCGTGACTGCCGCTTTTCAATGAGGGGTGAGAATCTAGGCACCCGTGTGCTGTACGCTGTCAGTGCACGTTATAAAGAACCTCAGGCGGTCGAAATTTCCGGAGTCGCACTACGGCGTCTCTCATAGCCCGCGTCGCTTTGGGATGTCAGATCCCATAAACTAAACCTATGTATTCCGAGATAATCATATTAGTCAACGATATTTGAATAGGAAGGGAGAAGATTGCTATCTTCATATTTATTTATGGCCATCACTATCCCTAGATTGATCACTACGACTAACATATTAAGATAATTAAAGCAGTCAGTCTAGTGATAATGATATATTGCTGAACCCCTGCGACGATGGCTCAGTGGTTAGGACTCTCGGCTGCTGAATCCAAGCACTCGGGTTCAGTATCGGAATACCGGCCCACCCGCTTGGTCGCTTCTCAGTGGAGGTGAAAAGCAAGGCGCCCGTGTACTGTGCGATATCAGTACGCATTAAGGAACCGCCAGAGGTTGAAATTTTCAGAGCTCTCCACTATACGGCGTTCAAAACAGTCTGAAGCTAGTGGAAAGCTGAGCAGCTTTCCACCGAGGTTGACAAGAAGCATCAGCATGGTCGTGCTTCGCGGCACTACTAGCGGTTATCCGGTCTTCCTCGACTAGCGAACTGAGACTCCCTTAACTTGTCGAAACGTTTGCTTGGTTTGCGAACTGCACCAACCTCCCCCCCTCCGTGCTCCTGTTCAGCCCCCTTCCTTGAAGGAGTAACATAGCTCGTACCAAGGAAAGGAAGAATGATTGGGATAGACGGAGGTAGTGGAGAGAGTATCTAGGTCACAGGCGTGTACGGCGTGACATTTCAAAACAAATGCGGCCTAATATCGCTTGCAGTGGGTTTTATTTAGACTTGAACGTAACGCGTTAAAATAATTGATTACTCGTGATCAATTACTTTTTAAGTAATTTTGTTATTAATTGATTACTTTTTCATACTGTAACGCTTTGGGTAATTCAATTACTTTATATGTAATTGATTACTGGTAATCAATTTCTTTCTAAACTTAAAAACAAGTAAATATGTGTGAGTTGAGGACAACGCAGAGGACTATGGAACGAAAAATGAACGAGATAGGAAGCGTGCAGAGTGGGTCAGAGAAATAACTCAAGTTACCGACATTCTAGTGGAAATCAAGAAGAAGAAATGGGCCTGGGCAGGACATGTAGTGCGAAGATAGGATAACCGATGGTCGCTTAGGGCAACAAACTGGATTCCAAGGGAAGGAAAGCGTAGCAGGGAGCGGCAGAAAGTTAGGTGGGCGGATGAGGTTAAGAAGTTCGCAGGGGTCAAGTGGATGCAACTAGCACAGGACCGGGTTAATTGGGGAAATATGGGAGAGGCCTTCGCCCTGCAGTGTGTATACAGTCAGGTGATTATGATGATGATGAAAAGTGAGTGAACTCAGCTCAATAGCGCAGCTGCTTTTGAGCAGGTCGCTCCCTTTGACAGGCTAGAGGGGTGCACTGATACAGTGATCTCACTGGAAGAAAGCTTCCCTTGTGCATAAGGCGAAGCGCGAGTGACTGTGCCATTCCAGCAAATGGTACGGCCGCATGCGCCTGCCTTTGGTGGTGTCGCCATCTCTGGATGCTTTTCGTAACAACACATAAATAGCGAATTTGTTACAATCAAGAAAGTCGCTTTTTTTATTGACTTTCTAACGTTGAAAGTTGACAGTTGGGTTAACAATATGCCTTAAATAATCAATATCGGCTATGTAATGTGTTTAATAAGAAAACTCATTACTGCAAGTCGGGACTATTTTCCGGTGCGCCACCTCTTCGAGAAACGAGAACTTCTGTATTCATCCGTTGCGATTTCTCGATTTAAGGCTAAGTAGGTGCCTAGTAAAGAGCGATGCCAGGAGGTCCGTCAGCTATTGGCCGATGAATTGAGCGTCCATGCTATGGCTTCACACCAGAGAGCGCATCTGATGTTCCTGACGCCTACAGGCGATTTTGTTTTTTCAGCTTTTCGTTTGCCCTACCCGCAACTCCTAACCAGAGCGCCATCAGTAGCGAAGCGCGGCACTTCTTAGATGATTTAGACACCAGCCTCGAAGGCTTGCGCAACCACAAGTTTGTGCGCAAAGTTTTCATTTGCTAAATACCACCCTTCCCTCCAGTAATGTTTAGCGTATCTGTGGACCTCTTCACGAGAAAACGCGCGAGGATTAGCGATTATAACATGAAAAAATGTCTCCACTTAAAAATTAACAATGTTTAACGGTATACCACGCAATCCGCAGTTTCTCTGTCGTCTCTGTACACTTGCGTTAAATGAATAAACTGTTCGAAGAAAACGTAACGGAAAAGTAATTGATTACTTTTCTGTAATTGTTCATCTACTTTGGCGGGGCTGTAATTGACGCCTGCAATCAATTAAATTTCGGAAACAGCAATTGCAATTGTAATTGGTTACTTATTTTGTGTAACGTGTACGAATCTGGTTTTATTTCCCGCTTGCTGATAATAATAACGGAGCGCGGATAAGTGTTTAGCGTTAGGCGCCGCTGCGCATGCGCGTATTTTTTTATTTTTTATTCAGTATACTTACATCGCCTGGGAGGCATTATTGTAGGGGGGTATAGATGCATGGGGTGGCGCGAGGAAATACATCAGTAAATCCAACATGCAAGCAACAACAACAACAATAAAGCAATACAGCAAAAACAAACTGACACAGCATACAGTATTTTTGAAAATTAACAAAACTAACTTTCCATAATAACAGAACTAAAGTGCACAAAATAGCATAAATTCAGAAATGAATAAACTAACATTCAATGAATAAAATTCTCAATATTAGTTGCAGCCATTACAACACTAGGGAGCTGATTCCGATCGTTAATCGTGCAAGGGAAAAATGAATACTTAAACACATTAGTACGACACTGATAGGGTCTGATATTATTATTGTGGTCTCTTCTAGATGACAAGTAATGTTGCTGCTTAATAAGCATTGTCTTATCAATACCAGTTTTATTTTGATGTATATTGTGCAGAAAGTTTAGCCTTAGGATTTTTCTGCGTGAAGAGAGGATTCCAGCCCTAGCCTTCCCGTATATCAGACCCTGTAACAGCGTAACGATAATTTCCGTTTACGAAGCGTGCTGCCTGTTTCTGCACCCGTTCCATTTTATCTATTAGGTTTTTTGTGTATGGATCCCATGTTACGCATGAATATTATAAAATAGGTCTAACGCTAGTCAGATACAAGTTCGCTTTCAGTGAAGAAGGGGAATGGTTAAAATTTCGTCGGAAAAAATGAAGAAGACGGTAAGCTTTCGTGGTAATTTGGTTAATATGATTGGACCAGTAAAGCGTTTGAGAAAACGTTACTCCGAGGTACCTGACATGTTCGGTGGTATTGAGTGCACTATTTATGCTATATGAACTGGGGAACCTTTTCTTTTTTTTGTGGATTTCACATGGTAACATTTTCCGGTATTCAGAGTCATCTGCCACCGGTAGCACCAGATAGACATTTTTTCTAAGTCGCCCTGCAGAACAGACATATCAGCACAACATTTAACCGGGCGATACAGGACACAATCATCAGCATACAGTCTAATGGTCGATTGAAGGCCTATAACTAAATCATTTATATAAACCAGAAATAATAATGGACCAAGCTCACATCCTTGAGGCAGTCCCGATAAAACATGCATTGAAGCCGATGTCACCCCGTTTAGAATAACCTGTTATTTGCGCATGTGTACATAATCTTTTATTCAGCCAAGAATATTTTCAGGGATGCCCAGGATTGATAATTTCATGCAAAGCAGATTCTGTGATGTTTGATGCGCATGCTTGGATATCATCAGCAGTAGCGACCACTGTAAGACCGTACAGAGCTCACCTATCTTCTTATTTTCGATATTATTAATACTCGCACACACTTGTACTAAACTTGGATGACTGGGTTTACACTTCCGACATGTGAAGCCCTACCCGGATGTTCGCAGAATCCGGAAGGTGGAAAAGACTTCCGGTCAAAATCAGCGCCTGTCCTTGCCTGGCAACCTAACCGTGGATGACATCGACTGGTTCTCGCTCTACTGCAAGAAATGCACGGATCCCCTGATGGAGATCAGGATGCCCAAGAACCTCAACGTTCCTCCCAGTAGACAGTCACTCAGGAGAAGGGTGAGCGTTCCATAGTTGTCAACGCTATAAATTAGTTTATACTAACCTTTCTGCCGTAGAATGTATCCAGGGACAGCGTTAATACTGCAGTACGGACTAGTTTGGCCATTTAGGTAGTGGAGAGCGGTGCACCGTAATTGCAGGCAAATTGGTACCGACGCATTGTCTTTGACGCTTCTGTGTTTCCGGTGCACTGGTAAGTTATTAAAAATAAGTACTGTCCCTTCAGCTGATGATTACACTTGTCCGCAATAACGCCACCATATATAGGTTGGATGAGTCAGTGTGCCAAATTTCTATTCACCTCGTCTTAATCCATCTTCGCAGCTGTCAATGCGGTCACCATATACACCCGCAACTATGTACCCCCAAGCTTCCTAATCTCACACCACCTGACTTGCTGCTTGCCTTCCCTTGCAGCCATCTGATTTACCCTAAGGAGTCGTTAGTTGTTGGTTTTTCATTGTGCTTAATTATCAGAACTACTACCATCTAGTCTGATGGCACCCGCTTCAATGGCGACTTGTATACGAATGACCACAAGGTTGAGCAACGTCCGAGGTGCCCATTCCTCGAGGCTGAGCCTCGAGAAATGCTCAAAGGATGCTTCTCAGAAACGGGCTAGTCTGGCTTCTCGTTGTTTGATGGTCTCGATGTTCTCTCTGGCAAAACTGCAATCTATCTTTAGCTAGATGGCGCATGTGTATGGCGTATTTACCTAGGTTAAATGAAAGAGCAGTGCAGAAGGAACTTCATGGAGACGACTATGTTTACTTCACATCGTGAGAGTGCGTTGCAGTTTTACACGAGGCGTGATCGGCTTCAGCGATAGCATAGTGTTCTCGTGCCTGGCCACGACGATGAAGACAATGTTTGCTGCACAGCGCACGAGTTCAAAGTAACAACTGCACCATCCATTGACCTTGAGGTTTGTGCATGAGAGCAGTAGAGCTAATGCTCTTAAACTTTAATCTTTGGTATTGATTAATTAACTATTCATATTAAAATTATTGCTCTTAGGAACAAATTGCCAGAGCAAAAGTTGTAGATCGTCTAGAAAAATGTTTAGCTGTAGCACTTTTCACTGGCCACCAGAAGAAAGCTACGTGACCAGCTGCTGGCATGGTGCCGTCGCTGCTAGTGGGGTCTATGCACGTCAGACATTGTAGCCATCACTGGACGTCGCTTCTGTACCGAGCTTCCTGCTCGTCTCTTGCTCTATATTTCGGTTTCGCACAGAAAAAAAAAAAAAAAAAAAAAAAAAGATTTCCTCGCACTGCAGGGCTTTGGAAAATGAGTTTACCTTCGTTTCAAAAACTGATATGGCGTCGTCTTGTTCGTGGTTTCGAGCGTCCCATTGGAACTAACCACCAAACTGCGATAAATGAAAAGTGAATTAGCGGGTTTTTGTTAATTGGCGGTATAATTAGAGGAAGTTTGCAGCATATACTGTGCTCGCGCTGTGGCAGTGAGTTCGCTCCTGAAAACATTTATTTTATATTTTGAACCCACTCTTTTTAGGAAGTTTTGAAATTGTTCGCTGAAACACCCGGTATTTCATGCATAAAAAATCACACCGTTCGCCTTCATTTGCATGCGTGTATGTGTGCGTGCGTGAGTGCGTGTGTTTTAGTGTAGCGATGCAACCGTATCGGGTGCTTAACCTTTTCAGTAATTTCCTCCTTTCTTTCGTTTAGCCGAAAAAAAGCATGGTGAAGATGCATAAACAAAACGTCCAGTATGATAACTGCGAGACCATCGTCGCGGATAAGATACAAGTGGGTTGGAAAATTCAAGGAGACAAAATCAGCATCCAGCTGACCTCTGATGCGAGTGAGTCTGGCTCATTGGTGCGTTTGTGATGTTACCAGGGGTGGCTCAGTAGTCGTAATTGGCATCTTACGTGTGTTGCGCAGTCTACATGTAGAAGCATGCAATGACAGGCTTAACTGAGCAGCAGCTGATGGGCCGAGGCTTCCAATGGCCGCGTGCATAACGCCTACGATAGAGATTGTATACAAGCCAATAGTTTCGGTGTTTGGTATCCTGACACTGCAATTATTCTTTCTAGCGCAAATTCCTCTCCGCTTATAGGTATTTTAATGAGATCACACTTCTTCGGATAATATATACCATATGATTGCGAGGGGGAGGTGGCATCCATCTATCCGGGCACCTTCGATACCCTGGCCAAGCCTTCCAACGCTGACTAGGTTCTACGCTACAAAAGCGCTCCAAGCACATACTAACTACGCACCGCTCCGTGACTCACTTCAGACACTTCCAGAGACTAAATTCAAGGTTGCCCGGACACATATTCTCTTCAAGCTTCACACCAACGCCCTTCTAATCCCAGTTAGCCTTCACCTATCCTACATGAGGTCTGACTCATTGCCGCAGCTGCCTCTCTCACCTTATGCCCATCTAGAGCACACTCTCTTCCAGTGCCCTGTAACCAGCGGAATCAACTTCTTCTCCTATCCCTATGTGAAATGCCTTGCTGCTGCAGAACCGATCAGACGACCATGCGCACTCGGACGCTCTATGCTCATTGTATTTTCAGCGCCTAATAGGCCACTCTGTAATAAAGCGTTAATATGTTATGAGAAAGGTAGGCTTGAAAATCAATATTCAGAAGACTAAGGTAATGTTCAACAGCCTCGGGAAGGAACAGCAGTTTACATTAGGTAGCGAAATACTGGAAGTAGTAGGCGAATATGTCTACTTAGGACAGGTAGTAACCCCAGATCCGGACCATGAAAAGGAAATAACAAGAATAATAAGATTGGGATGGAGCGCATTTGGCAAACACTCGCAGATTATGACTAGCAGCTTACCGGTATCGCTCAAGAGGAAAATATACAACAGTTGCATCTTGCCTGTACTCACCTATGGGGCTGAAACGTGAAGGCTAACCAAGAGGGCTCTACTTAAGTTGAGGACAACCCAGAGGGCTATGGAACGAAAAATGGTAGGGGTAACATTAGGAGATAGGAAGCGTGCAGAGTGGGTCAGAGAAATAACTCAAGTTACCGACATTCTAGTGGAAATTAAGAAGAAGAAATGGGCATGGGCAGGACATGTAGTGCAAAGAGAGGATAACCGATGGTCACTCAGGGTAACAAACTGGATTCCAAGGGAAGGAAAGCGTAGCAGGGGACGGCAGAAAGTTAGGTGGGCGGATGAGATTAAGAAGTTCGCAGGGGTCAAGTGGATGCAGCTAGCACAGAACCGGGTTAAGTGGAGAAATATGGGAGAGGCCTTCATCCTGCAGTGGGTATAATCAGGCTGATGATGATGATGATGTTCTGAACTGACGTGCTTTCCTGGCGCAGTGCCCGGCATGTGGACGGCGTTTGGAATCAGTGGATCCCAGGACAGAAGCATGATGGAGGGCTCTGACGTGGCGGTGGTCTTCATCGACCAAAGGAGCAGCAGGGTGTCTCTCGTCGACCACTACATCACGGCAAAGGCGCAGGTTTGGACGTGTTGCACATTCGCGGTCTTCATCAGCGCACTGCAACTCGCCGCGTGTCAGATGGGTGCCCGGGCCCCCGGCAGCGGCTGCCAGCAGTATTAGAACGCCGTGACTCGCTCTGCAAATTGTTTCTCAGGTGCTGTGTTACCTATCACATGCCCCTACTAACTGTATTTAGCGATAGCACATGAGCACACGCGTAATTAAAACTAGGTTTCCTCATAATCTGCACTTTGTCTATGCTAAGTTGCCAATAGAACATGGGCCAGCACACATGCATTCCTACAGGGGAATATTCTAGGCGTAGCACGGATTAGACAGCCAATTGTTTCATCTGTTGAGTACGTAGCCTCGGCTTATTTTACGATGCTCTTCGCGGACCTTCTCGGGCGTGACCGCAGATCCCAGCTCCCAGTACGTGCTCAGGAACGTTTAATAATGCATGCATGCACATCGCCAGCGTATGGAGCGCGCTGCAAGCGTGAGGTCTTTCATTTCCCTGTGCAATGAAAAGGCGGACGTGCTTTGGAAAACGCTCAGAAATATTTCATAAGTACAACATGCATTCACTTTCACCTTTTGTTTCCTTTATTACCGACTTTGCAGAGAAATAACTCAAGTTACCGACATTCTAGTGGAAATTAAGAAGAAGAAATGGGCATGGGCAGGACATGTAGTGCGAAGAGAGGGTAACCGATGTAGTGCGAAGAGAGGATAACCGATGGTCGCTTAGGGTAACAAATTGCATTCCAAGGGAAGGAAAGCGTAGCAGGGGGCGGCAGAAAGTTAGGTGGGCGGATGAGGTTAAGAAGTTCGCGGGGGTCAAGTGGATGCAGCTAGCACAGAACCGGGTTAAGTGGAGAAATATGCGAGAGGCCTTCGCCCTGCAGGGGGTATAGTCAGGCTGATGATGATGATGATTACCGACTTTGGCGTGGGACAGGTACAAAACGTAATGGCAGAACACGTCATCAACACATTTACTGATGTGAAAGGTTTAAAAAAAATTTCAACAGCACCAGTTCATCAAGCACTCCAATTCATATTGCTGGTCTGGAAGTACACGATGAGCTTCTCTGAATCATATGACACTTTCAATGTAGTCTCATTCGATTCATCATCATCATCATCAGCTTGATTATACCCACTGCAGGGCGAAGGCCTCTCCCATGTTTCTTCACTTAACCCGGTTCTGTGCTAGCTGCATCCACTTGACCCCTGCGAACTTCTTAATCTCATCCGCCCACCTAACTTTCTGCCGTCCCCTGCTACGCTTTCCTTCCCTTGGAATCCAGTTTGTTACCCTCAGCGACCATCGGTTATCCTCTATTCGCACTACATGTCCTGCCCATGTCCATTTCGATTCATTAAAGGGAAAATCTTACAAGTGTGAGCCATCATGCATGCACGCCAACACCCAAGGTCGGATTCTCAAGCATTTCATGCGAGCGCTCGTTCTCCACAGCGAAGGCGTAGACCATACGCTGATTTTGCGCCTGCTACATTGTGTAATGAATTAAAATCAGCTGTATGCAGCTAAACTTCTATTAACGGTACAGACACATCCACGAGAAAAAAACGTTGATCCAGCTGATGTATTCTTATCGACGTTATGCATGCATTACGGCGGGCGACAGACATGCTACACTTGGGCAGGCGCTGCCACGAACGGCAAAATATGGACGCTCAGGGTTCGTGGTGTCGCACAACCTTCGCCCACCCGCTGTTGCCGCTGCGCCGTCCAGGTTAAGAGTACGGATAGGCGACGATTCTGGAGCTGTTTTCCCTATTCGACAGCTCGAACGCCGTAACCACTGATCCGGTGGTTCATATTTTTTAGCGTATTCCTGCCGTCTATCATTCACAATACATTAGCAAAGATAAATTTCCCAGGCTTTGTAGATAATACATATTTGAATTTCTCGTTCCATACGGTTTCAGTTTCTGGAAGTGAACGATGGTTGCGACGTCACAATTGAATGTGGGGTCACGGAGGGCACACAGTACCTGCAATGCAGCTCCCATTGCGCGCTAGCTTATCGGACTCGTTCCGTCGAAAATTCGTCCTCCAGAGCTAAGGTACCACTTAAAAAAAAAATGAAATGCATGGAAAACGTGTCTTAAAAAATACGCAAGTGATTTCGTATCAAATTGGTGACGCAATCGTTTTTGTGCAGTGCTCATGGTGACGTCATACCATTTTGCTATTCATTTAACATACACCTGCTGGTCAAATTGGGGGCTAGTTTACGATACGAATTCAAACCGACGACATATCTGCCTCCAATTGTACGCAAATAATTTTAAGCGTAGATATTCAACGAGAAATGAGACAGATAGTGAACGTTCCTTTCCTTCAAAGAAGCCAACTTGAACAAAATTAACAATATTTCGTCCAGTCGCTGTCGCTAGCGTAAATGTTGGCATGCACTAAAAAAGGACAAATCAGCGATTATGCTCACTGTAGCTTTTGTACGCTTCACCATATATCGTATGCTCACTTGTGGCGCCGCAACCATCGTGCAGCAACCTGAAACTGGAACTGGGACTACAGAATAAAAAAAAAAATGATTTACAGATTATTTGGTGAGGGCTGGCAAATTCCACATGCTGATCATTGTTTACTAATGGCATACACATCATTCCAAAGCAAAACACACACTAGAAAAAAATAGTGGGTGTTTAGGTATGACTTGAACCTAATTGTACGAGCGAAACCTCTGGTTAATGCGTGGATTTACATAGTTTATTAAGGTTGTATTAGTGGGATGTTCAAGCTGCACATTTAGTGTAGACGCGATAGCGCCCTTAACACTGCCTTTTCATTCCGCGATATTTTTTCTCGTATTTATCTTGGTTTTCGGTGGGCAACTGCACTTAATTACAATTATAAACTGGATTATAAGCAACAAAATAAAGCGCAGTATCTTGCTCACTTTTTCGGTGGATTAGTAGTAAAATGGTAGACGCAGAGAGGGTGCGAAACAATTCAGTACGACCAGTTTAGTCCCGTCGGTTCCTGCTTGCGACTATACTTTCGCTAGTAACAACGAATTTAGACAGAAAGTATGAACTAGCGCAAATAAACACATGTTGCAGAGGCGCGTTCCTGCTTTCAATGCAACGATGCGTTCGCTACGGTCGCCTTCTACGTTATCCTCCGCCGATCTCTCCCCATCATGCGAAGTCGATGCAATGCACAATGAATGAAATACGCTCGAAGTAGTTCAAGCTATAGGACTCAAGGAGACGAAGAATTGATTGTCTAGCGTATTTTGCTCATTTTCATCCATACGTTTGCAGGATCTTGCAATTTGTTACTTCATATAGGATTTGTAATTTTTTTTTCGCGCCAGGAGACAGTTTTCTTTGTCATAGTTATTCCA
>JAJIZL010005124.1:0-12373 GCA_023969395.1 Amblyomma maculatum | reverse complement strand
ATCTTTGTGTTCCCGCTTCGGACCCATACCCACCCCACGGTGGTGGCTGTGTTCGGGATAAAAGGCGTCCACAGCGAGAAAGAGGGAAAATCCCAGCGTGTTGCTCTGGTTTACTGCGCTCAGCCGTGTTGAGCGGGCGACCGGCGGACGCTGCTGGCGGCCCAGTTCAAAAAGAACCTTCCCGGAATCGGCTGCCTTAACGACCTCCGAGCAGGACCCGCTGTGTGCTGGTGAAGGGTGATTGAGAGTTCACAGGAAGACACCCGACAAAAACGGTGTGTTCGATGAGTGTGAACTAGACCTCATAGAAGGGGGCATCCATGTCAGTCTCGAAACCTTTTCTCCCAATGTCACAACACTGCAAATGCAGTGTCTGAAGTGAATTCTGTTTCTTCACCATAACTCGTCTCCGGCCATACTCGTTCCAGCGCCCACATCAACATTGTGTCATGAATTTAGCGTTTGTATTTGGACCCAAAGTTGGGAAGCCGTAACGTAGAGTTTAAAACTGGGTCTTCACACATTGCGTGGTCGGATGAACCATTCAGCGCGGTACAGAAAATATTTCTTCAAAGTAGGGCAAAATTTTCCACGCCCGCTTTAAGTTTCGGCTGCCCTTGTGATCAAATATAAATATCAAAATCTTTTCTAAGGTTATTTCTTTTTATTCTGAACATGCTACAGGCGCAGCGAAGGATACTATAACAAAAGGAAACGTTGAAAAGCTACGTAAGAGAAAGAAGAGAAATTCCATGACCGGCTTTTTCTAAAGCATCAATGACAGCGAGTTACGATAGTTGCAGCTCATTCCACTCCATTGTGACGTGGGAAAAAAACAAAAACCTTAAAGATGTTGCTTTGTCAAAGCGTGTGCCTATTTCTTGTTGCGCTCGACTTTGACGATTTAAGGTACAATTTGCAGCTGCTGACAATTTAATGTTTTATAGAAAAAGAACTTTCAACTTTTGTATTCTCTTCCCAGATTCAAGGGACTGGTTGCCCTTTTGAAGCATTACCATAGTTAGTGAGTCAGGGACACTATATTTAGAAAATATAAACAGAGCAGCCATGAGTTCAGTTCTTTGTGGTGCGTTACTAGCATAGTCTGTGTGTGAATCCCAAATAGTTCACGCATGCACAATCCGGTCTAAGTATAATCATGGTGTTACTTGCCCAATGTTTAACCTAAAAGGAGCTTGTTTGAACCCGCTCTAGGAAAACAGAAATTACGAAACGAAGGATAGCGCAAGGCACCAGTATATTCATTACAGTTCACGCTATTCGATAGTGTTATACTTCGAGGTATTTGTATTCTTTAACTTCTGACAGGGGCCGTGTTGGAAATTTGTTGCAGTGATCCGGATAAATACTGTCTTGTCAGCATTTTGTTTTATTGCTCATTTCATGCGTCATTCACTCATAACATGTAGTTTAGAATTAAATAATGCTGCGACCTGTAACTTGAACATTCAATAAACAAAACGCAGACATCGGCAAATGACCTAATTTGTCATTATTATAGACACGAAACAGTAGTCGCTCGAGACCCTTGACTTGTGGGAGATGAGAAGTGACTGGAAGTTAGAACAGTGACCATTGATACTGGCATATTGAAATCGGTTAGGAAAATGACCAGGAACCCAGCTAACAATAAAGGCAGATATATACAGTTTAAAATTGACGGATACGCTTAATGTGCACAACTAAATCAAAAACCTTTTTTTTACTAAAGAAATTGTGAATTACTGATATGAGTAGACAATGATGAAAAGGCAGTATAACTTGTCGTCAACAAATGCTTTAATATAATTGCGCATAATAAGATCAGAAGTTTTAACACTATGCATGTGGTCCGCAATATGTACGGGACTGTAACTGTTAAACAATGCGGCGCCACCTTTCTTTTGTACGGGTACTACACGCGCCACCCTACAGTCGTGTAGTAGACTTAGACAAAAGAGGAGAGAAGTGATGGCAAGGAGGCTCGAAATAATTTCAGCATACCAATGTAACAATAGAGTATATATATCTTCAGGCCCAGGGGTCGCGATTGAGATTAGTAGTGTTGCAAATGCCCCATGTTATGCTGAGAACAACAATCAGGAAAATGCTTGGAAAGCACACTTTGAATATGTGAATTAAGCTTCTCAAAGAGATATATTGTTACGAGGTGACAAGCAAAGAGACGGCACAACATGGTCACAGGATGAACGATCATTTAATGCATGGCCTATATAGCACGAGGGCTCCTCTCGCACCTCTTCCAATCTTCTTCTTCGCAACAATTTCCGGGGCCACCGAGCGATCGTCCAAATCGTTTCGTTGAAGTCGATGGTGACGTGATGATGTAGATGTTCAAGAAAAGATAGAAGAGAATGATGCGCTTGCCACCACGATGACGATGAACACGATGATGCTTGTGGGATCCGCCTCCCCTGGAGCTGGTCAACCATCCGACATCATGAGTCCATGGGACCGATGGCTCGAGGTCGCGACAAGCTGCTGGGCGGGGGTTGCGTGTACATGTCCGGCTCCTTTGAATCCTTCGGGTCTTTCGCGTCCTTCGTCTCGGGTCTGGTTGGTCTGTCTGTTCTCCTTGTCTTCAGATCCGGGCTGAGGGCTGGACTGTACGTGGTAGTTGGTCGGGTCTGATCAGGAAGGGCTGGGATGAAGCTGCTCGGCGATCGTCTGATGATGTCATCGGTTATGACGTCATCGTGTGAAGACGTCATAATCAGTCTCTGCCATTATCATCATCACTATCTTTATAACTGATTACCACTATCATTATCAGTCACTGTGTACCACTAACTATAAATATTATTTATTCTCCGTGTCTATAGCGTCATGCCAGCGTGGTTGCCATAGAGACCGCCGCCGCTGTTTACCTTTAAAGGTGTCAGTGAAGAACATTTAGGGGTACACAGTGACCGATAATGATAGTGGTAATTACTGATAGTGACAGTGATGATAATGACATAGACGACTGATTATGACGTCCTCACATTGTGACGTCCTGGCCGATGGCGTCATCAGGCGATAACACATATATTAACACATACGAAGTTGGTCACGCCGGGCGTCCGTTGCAGATGTCCCTGTTGCGTCTTTTATTTGGCGCTTCCTCGAACGCCTCACCAAACAGCATACAAAAGACGGAGTGAAGCAGGAATCAGCGGCGTTTCAAATTGGTTTAGAGGAATTAAAAGGCTGTATTTGTCACGCTTCTTAATAAACGGTTCAGAGGAAGGGAAAGGAGCATAATCTGTCGTTTCCGTGCACGGACACCTAAACAGCGCCTAAGGGCAGGGAGGAAGGTGGGAGTGAAAGTAGAAAGAGAAAGAGGAGCCGAGTGGAGGGCAATGGAGTAATTTCGACCACCTGGGGATCCTTAACGCGCGCTGACATCGTACAACAAACGGACGTCTCTTCGTATCGCCTCTGTTGTTGCTGTGGCTGTAGGAAGAAGGAAAAGAAAATGCACGGGCCTGCTACTGGCTCTGTAGCTGAGCCACCTCCACTGCCTCGTGCAGACCGAAGAGAAAATAGAGCAGAAAGGAAAAAGAAGAGGGAGAGAAAGACGCGCGCCGCAACAACAGCCGTCGTCCACCCCTGAAGCAGTGGCGGGTGCAATGACAGCCTACAACAGCCTATCAGTGGTCAATTCATGCCGGGTTCTCAGCATGCACCTTCACACGAAACAAAACACGTCCTTCGTCCAAGAAGCCACTAACACATGTTATCAAGTTACTCCCTTGGCTTCGGCGGGTAATTAGGCGTCATGCGGGGCTAAGTGAGTCTCACGTGCCACGCAGCTATAGCACAAGCCTTAGCCCTAAACAAAATCATTTACTACGTACATTAACTTACTCTTACACAGCAACACCTTGCCAAACTCAGTGCCGCACCTAACCTACATAAAAGCAGCACTGCATCTCCCAGTTCAGACGTTCAACCAGCCTCTCTACGAAACAGGCCTTTTCCTGGCTCTTCCTGCGCTCATCAACCTCCATCGGAAGCGGCAGCTAGCATGCATGGATTCTGCGGGAGGCTGGAATAACCCTCTTCCTCTCCACATATATCCGGTCATGCACTCCCTTCTAGCCTCCGCATTACACCCATTCCCAAAAACATGCAGCCGGGGCTTCATGAAGGTCGTCGACAGGCCTAAGCTGCAAACCACAACCCTCCTTTCTTCACTCATACGGTGGCGTACACAGGTGCCTCAAGACTTTCAGACACTGGCACCGGCGCATATGTCATCCATTCCCCCCATCTTCCTGATCCCATATGCCCCACGTGTGGACCTATTAGCAACCTTCCCAGATCGACCACGCTTGAAATCACGCCCACCATCGTGCACGCCGCTCAGACATTGGCGCAAATGCGCTCCAAAAATAACTGCATTATACACGGACTCACAAAACGCTCTTCGATCCATCCACAACCACACCGTACCCGTTGACCTACTCGATAGTCTCGATGAGGCCCTTTTCGCCTTACGCCAAGCCACTGTCACTCTAAAGTGGATACCTTCAGCCATTCAGGGATCGCCGAAAATAAGCTGTGTAATCAGATCGCCCGTGATTTCCATAACCGGGATCCGGTGATCCCTTGGGTAAGCCCACCGACAAGTGACGAGGCACACGTTCTAAAAAACAGCCTGAAAGAGCACTGTATACGCAGCTAAAGGAAGATTTTGCCGGTCTTCCTGCGCCCCACCCAGCCCTCACTATCCCCAAAACCAGAGCCCTTCGTAAAATTCAAATGACCTCACTACTCCGGTGCGCCTCTATCTTTATCACATGCGAGCTGACCCATCGCGCCCTAACTGCATGCCCCTCCAACCCCTCCAACTATATGCGAACCTTGAACACTGCCTTTTCCTCTGTCCTGCCGCCATACAATCCTCACATTATCCCTACCTCCACCTGTGTCCTGGCATGCCAGACTGCACCGAAATACCAACTAGCCTTGGTATACAGCAGGCAGCCTACCTGTTGGACGCCTAATTTTAGTCCTGAATAAAGTTCATTACTACCTTTTAGTTTTATGTTTATAGGGCATGCCCTTAAGCGGTCTTTAAGACAGCGCCCCGTCTGCCCCATGTAACATCCTCCGAAGGACAGGGGAATTACGTAGACCACTCCCAAAGCATGTGCACATTTGACGAAGGCTTCTTCATGTCGCTTCCTGCAACCGCGCTCAACCTCCCCGCCGAATTTTATTCTAAGAATGTCTCACCAACTAGCCCTGCAGCAAGTTTTATTGAATCATATCAGTAGTATATATTGTATAAACTACTGCGTGTTTCATGCAACTATAGGATTAAAAAATGGGGGACACGTAAGGTCTGCCTTTAAGGTTTTGACGCGATAGCCAAGGCTGCCAGCCCATATATAAAGCCCATGCTCTTCAACCAAGCCGTGCCTGCGTGCCGAGGGGCATTTTTATACTCCAAGAACTTTTCTATCACCTGGTTGGCATTATGATCGGTTGTAGATCCCTTTCCGAAAGCCTGCTTGATCATTTGGTTGATTGAACTCTCAGGCTGTCCTTATCCTATTAGCGTTTATCTTATTAAATGTCTTGTACGTGACAGATAGTAAGCCGATTGGTCTGTAATTTTTCAGCACCTCAGCGTTACTTAATTAATGAATTAAGATAATGTTAGCGTTCTTCCAAGATTCTGGTATTTTCAATGTCATCAGGCATTGCGTATACAGGGTGGCCAGTTTTTTTAGGACGATATCCCCTCTGCCCTTCAACAAATCTTTATTTACCTGATCCTCCTCAGCTGATTTCCTCATTTCAATAGCTCTAAGGCTTTCTTAACCTCGTCCTTCGTTACTGGAGGAATGCCTGATTGCTCCTCATTACAGCCAATTTCATCCTTGTCCTGACTATTATGGCTACTGTCGAGGTCCTTGGAGAATTCCTCGGATACCTTGATTATCTTGTCCATGTTAGTATTGACATTACGTGCGCGTTGTTCCTTTGTGCATACACCTTATTTTTACCCATATGCCTAGTTTCCTCTTTATCGCTTTAAGGCTGCGACCGTTCTTAGAGCATGCTCAATTTTCTCTATGTTATACTTCCTTATGTAGGCTACATTTCACTTATTGATTAGCTTTGATATCTCTGCCAGTTCTATATGTCCAATCTGTTGAGTTGGAGGCTTTCATATTTTGGCATTTCTTAAACAAATATTTCGTCTCCTTTGATAGTTAACCGGTATCATATAGCTGTCCCTCCTACTTCTATACCGCGCAATCAGAAAATGATCCCCCTGAAATTATGGTCCATTTCTTATAGGTAGGTTAAGGTGAGTTTCCTCCATGGGTTAGTACTAAATATCTGCAGTGAGAGGCTGGATTCTACGTTTCCTCTTAACGCTAATTCATTGATGAACTTCTTCATCACTAATCTGTTTTATTCCCTCCTCAAATCCAGATGAATTGGAGACATCCTATGAATACTCTAATAAACCCCCGGCCCTCTTTCCCCAGCGGCTGCGGAGCATGCATGCTGACCACGGAGGCGGTCAGACCTCTGACGCAGCGGAGGGTGCATTTCTCGCTCCTCACAAGCCGCCATTGGAAACTGACCGTGCGGCAACGTTTAACGCTAGCACCTTAGCTAGTGAGTCTAGTTGAGCAGTGCTCTTCAAATAACTTGTGGACATGACACCGGACGAGGGCTTAGCGAGGTTAGGAGTCCAAATGAGGTAGATACCCTGCTAAAGGGCGGCATGCATTGTGTTATCGAGGTTGACCGGAGAAACTATCGGAGATAGGGTTCCTTGTCAGCAAACGCATATCTATAATATAGATGAATTCTACAGCATTATTGAGAGGCGGCAGGTGTCGTAAGTGGTATAAGTTGAAGGTAGTACAGGCCTACGCGCCTACATAGTCATGACGACCAGGCAGTCGAAAGCTTCTACAAAGATAGCATCGGAAATGGGGTGAGTAAAAACACTGTGTACCATACTGTATACTATACTATCAATACAGAGTTTGTATTGATGGGCAACTGCAATGCCAAGGTATACGCACAAAGCAAGCCGGAGACCAAACAATGACATTGGATCAAGGAATAGCAGCGGGTAGTTACTAGTTCAGTTTACAGGCACAATAACTTAATAATTACGAATACCTTCTTCAGCAAACGGAAGAACCGGAAGTGGACATGGAAAAGCCCTACGAGGAGACTAAGAATGGAATTGACTTCATGTGGTCTAACCAAGGAATTGTGCAGGATGTAGAGGTAAGCGGAAAGGTTCGATGCAATGACCACAGGATAGGGTCTCGAATTAAGCTGGATTTGAAATGACCTCACTCAGCCTCACCTCGAACTCATTTGTGAGGTTGAGGTCGGATCCCTCAAAAGAAAATAAAATGAGAAAAAAAAAGCGCAGAGAAATAGTTATGCACCAAAGTTGTAATTAAAATCCATCTGCCGAGAATTGGCTGCCAGCCAAAGCGATGACTGTCCCATTATAACCGTGTTATACGTAATGGCGGCTATGTCCAGGGTGTTCCGGACAACTTAAGCCAAGGGTTTAAGAAATCAGGCCACCGTTGCTGGGTGAAGTAATTTACATCGTTCCCCATTATGTTGCGCGCCTCAGATTATTTGTCATATAAACCACTTAGCCTGCCAACCAAGATCCGTATAACTCGTGCTATGGTCTTTCCATTTGTGATGTATGGATGCGAGAGTTGGACTGTGAAAAAGGCTGACCGCCGAAGAATTAACGCGTTTGAATTGTGGTGCTGGCGAAGACTCTTGAGAGTTCCTTGGACTGCCAGAAGATCAAATCAGTCGATATTGTCGACCATAAACCCTGACTGCTCATTAGAGGGTCAAATTCTAAAGTTAAAGCTCAGCTACTTTGGTCATCTGATGAGAAGAGAGGAGTCGCTGGAGAAATATTTGATGTTGGGAAAGGTTGAGGGTCGCCGGAGAAGGGGTAGGCAACGAACGCGATGGTTAGATGGCATCCTCGAGGCACTGTAGATGAAGTTATGTGATGTTAGGAAGATAGTGAGAGACCGGAAAGCGTGGCGTGACATGGTCAATAGGGTCACGAAGAGTCGGACACGACTGAACGACTGAACTGAACTGAATCCACTTAGGTAAGTAACAATGACGCATTTTTTAAAATAATCCTTCTATGGCGTATAATGCGTTTCGTTAAGCCGGCTGTAAACATTGGAAGGTTAAAAAACGACCGATCCACTTTCTTCTCCGAGCGAACTTTTTTTATGGAATTTAAAGAAAGCCCTCAAAATACGACAAAGAATATCTCGTAACCGCTTCGTTCATTTAAAGCGCTTTTCGCAGTGCTGCAGTATGAAACCGCAAGAAAGCGAGCATTCTTTCGTTTTTCGTGTTTCGCGAATTTTCTTAAAATGCTATAGGGGATAATTTGGCAGAAGGAATAGCTTCTGCATTTTCGCAACCCCTCTAGACGGGGAAACACATTTGACCTTAATATGAATAACGAAAATGCATAATTGATCCAAGCCAAATATCTAATAGACCGGAATTAAATATAATATCAAGAGCGCCACACAGCTACATGGCCGACCACTAACAACTGTACAGGGTTGCCTGGCATTACGTTTGGAGGCAAGAGCCGCCGACTCGGTCCTTTCCTTTCACATGGCAGTGGGCTACTAACCGCAACAATATCAAAATCATATTGGAAGGGCACAGCGCAAAAAGGCACGAGACGAAATGAAGAAGGCGTACACACGATACCAACTCGATACCAACTCGCCCAATTGTCTATCCTTCTTCAATGCATGTCAAAATCAGCTTGCCAGGACCTTTGAATTCAAGCTACCACGGTAGCACAAACTTGAATGAATACTATTCGGCAAACGGCACTATAGACAAAACATGAGCACGTCGGGGGAAAAAAAAATTAAGGATGGCCGATGGTATATGCAGGTACAAACGTAATAGACTAAGTATACAATTTTGAGTTTAAAACGAGGTCAAGGCTTTTTTAGGTCAAAAGACCTCTGGTCGCAACGTCAGGGTGCGATAATTGAAGCGAGGGGAACGAGCATGTCACGAGATGGTGTACACGATGCTAATAAAAACTCGTAGCTGAAATATGTGTTTCATCGTACAAAGTGCACCGTTCGAGGCAGCGATTCGTGAGGGTAATCAATAGAGGGCGGAAAGGATTGAGTGCACGTGATGAGGGAATCACAGTAATTGGAAAAGTCCAAGTCGCGCTGTGAATAGTTTCCCGCAATGCCGACCAAATTGCTGCTGCACTCCCATCGATCGATGCTTCCCAAATTGCGTCTCGGGAAACCGCGAAGGCGCGTCCTTTGTGGTCCCCAGAGCTATCGTGACGCCAGTGCGGACCGCCCACTCGGACCGGGGGCACGTGACCCGCGCTCGCTCTATAGAGCGATGCTACAGAGGGCGCCGTTTTGTCATTTTCGAGCGTATAGTCCTTAGTGGAGTCTGGGCCATCATTCAGCATGCTGATGTTTCCGTTGGCGATGTGCCAGCCGTGGAACTTTGCTGCTCACGTCCACGCACGGTAGTTGCTGCGCGCGATGTATCCATGGGTGCGCGCCTTCTCTGGTCGTTCTTGCAGGGCGTCCGTCAGGTCTATCTTTCGGGACCTGGGCGCGGAGTCCAACGGATCAC
Source organism: Amblyomma maculatum (assembly GCA_023969395.1). Lineage (NCBI taxonomy): Eukaryota > Metazoa > Arthropoda > Arachnida > Ixodida > Ixodidae > Amblyomma > Amblyomma maculatum. Next base: position 2,689 of record JAJIZL010005124.1, on the reverse strand, counting down.
TCAAGGATGGGTGCGAGCCTGCAGCGTGACTTTGAACGCGTGCGCCGCTATTTCCGTATAGTTGTTGCGACTAGTACACTGCATCTGCAGCACACTTCTTCGTTGTTAACACTGTTAACGAGCTGTTAAGGAGGCATTATTCACACACGTTTCATTTCGCTACACATATTGCTTGGTTCAGCTGAGCTGACCACGGCTGGTCGATTTAGTATACGCATATTATGAGTTCAGAAAGCATCGGAAGGATATGCGGTTTACCCGCCGCTGCTGTTCAGTATACACGTTCCGGTGGTGTGGAGAGGTAGCGGGTTTCCCTGAAGCCCCGAAACGTCCCGCCCTTGGTCGAAATAATGCATCTTAGTATCTTCCCTTCTTGCACAATCATCTGTTCATCGAGCCCATATATGCAACAGTTACATATGAACTTATTTCTCTGCTAGCCAAAAGAACGCGCTCAAATAAGACGGCACAATGATGTCGTGAAGTATGGTCACACATGAATAGCAGCCAAATATGACAACATTCCCCGTTCGACGCCGCATATGCGATATATAAGTTACTTGACGCATCGCTGCGTCGCCTTAAATACATGTTTTCGTGCAGGCGACGGTTTCCCTGTCATCTTGTTCATATTCAAAGACTGGCATATTGAAAGCAAAATAGGTATCGAGAGCGCGCTCTTCTTCAGCCACACATGCAGGGCATGCATCGTGATGGCCCCGTTGACAAAACTGTCTGAGCGCAGAAAGCAGTTACGTCCGCGCTCCAGCCCGAACCGCCGGCCGTCCGCATATATCCAGGCTGCTCCCAAAGGCAACACAACGTTTTTGGTCGCGGCCATTGAACGCGGGTCAGCAACGTTGTAAGCAGATTCGACTGAGAGCCTCAGTGCGGCACAAAGTTCGCCTGAGCTGCGCAGTCTTAATCTGTTTGCACATACGTTCCAATTATAAGCAAAACTTTATTAAAGCTTGTCCTTTATAAGTGCAAGATATGAAAAAAGTTACACTTCCAACTTGGAACCAATTGAGAATGTAGTTATGCCGCAAAGAGAAATAAAACCCGATGCTAGATTTCAGTCCCAAAATTTGGCATGCGTTTCTTATCGCAAGAACTTTGAAAGCTTTAAAGAAGTATAAACAGTCAATTTCGTTTGGTCTGGGGGTTTAACGTCCCAAAGCGACTCGGGATATGAGAGACGCCGTAGGGAAGGTCTTCGGAACTTTCGGCCACCTGGGGTTCTTTAACGTCCACTCACACCGGACAACACACGGGCGCCGATTGCCTCCATCGAAAAGCGGCCGCCGAGGTCGGGATTCGATCCCGCATACTTGGGCACAGTATAGTCGAGCGCACTAACGTCTGTGCTACCCTGACGGGCACAGTCAGTTTGCGGACATAGAATAACTACGTCTGAAATAAGTTCGGCTATGATGTGTATATATGGATGAAAACACCTGAAAAGCTGGAAGTGAGCTTCTCGCTGCTTGGAAACCAGGCTTGCCGAGATTGCCGCCTCTTGGAAAACACGTTTGGAATTCATGTGGTTGAAAAAGGGTTCAGTGCATAGCAAGCGGTTCCAGCGAAAAAATACGTTCACCGCTGACTAGGCGCTCGTTTTTCGTTGGAGGAGCTGTCGCTAAACGATCACGAACTCTACCAGCTCACGCGATCCACGGCCTCATGGCGCACGGACAATTTGGCGCAGCCGACATCACCGAGGAGGCCTAGGCGACACATCCTTGCGAGCTTTCCGTGGCGTAGGGGAGCTCACCTTGATGACGCTCACGGTGACTCGATCGTCGGCGCTGGAGCGCAGTATCCGCTCGGCCAGCATGTCCCGGTCGCCGACGAATCGCGTCGTCGACTGCGCCGTCGCTTCGGCAGGCCTCGCCGGTCGCCTCCCCGGGAGGCGGAGCCGGTGCGGTCTACGCCCGTCAGTGACGCCCACAGGCGGCCGGCGACCCACTGGCAAGCGCCCGCCCAGCGCTTCGATCGTTCTGTGGGATTTCTCGGTCCCTTCTGTGCGGTTTGGATCGTGGCATCGGTGGCGCTAATTGGCTGCCACACTCGACCAACTTCCTGGAGGAGCAACGTTTCACACCTAATCCTGCATTGAAGGGAGGAACGGTCGCTTGACGATGTTGTCGAGCTAAGCACAATGAGCACCCCCCAGAATACTACTTCCTTCTCAATGTTTTCGCCAAACGTTTGGTATTGCTTTATTTGACATCACTTCTCGACTTCTATTTATGGTTTCCATAGCTCAGTGGACTCCCCGGTTGCTCATGATGCATATACTTAGAAGTATCCCCACTAGGCTTACAGAGCTGAGTTGAAAACAAGCGTGGCTCCTTAACTAAATATTACCGCTGGATTATTCACAGATCTCCAAGCTGACCACCCACAACACAACAGTTCCGAGGTGGACGAGAGATGCATGCATGTGACGCCAGCTTCTGGCAAGAAAGTGCGTTTGCGTAGCCCCTCGTTTAAAAAGTATGAATTCCTTAAAGAGAAAATAAAACGCGTATATGCCACGCGTTTCTTATTACGATACTTGAGAGAACGGTACTGAGTATGCGATTTTCATGAAACCAGTTTCCCTCCTAAGTAAACTGCGTACATAGCAACTAGTATGCATTATTATTATTATTATTATTATTATTATTATTATTATTATTATTAT
>JAJIZL010005123.1:0-17237 GCA_023969395.1 Amblyomma maculatum | reverse complement strand
ATCTTTGTGTTCCCGCTTCGGACCCATACCCACCCCACGGTGGTGGCAGTGTTCGGGATAAAAGGCGTCCACAGTGAGAAAGAGGGAAAATCCCAGCGTGTTGCTCTGGTTTACTGCGCTCAGCCGTGTTGAGCGGGCGACCGGCGGACGCTGCTGGCGGCCCAGTTCAAAAAGAACCTTCCCGGAATCGGCTGCCTTAACGACCTCCGAGCAGGACCTGCTGTGTGCTGGTGAAGAGTGATTGAGAGTTCAGAGGAGGACACCCGACAAAAACGGTGTGTTCGATGAGTGTGAACTAGACCCCATAGAAGGGGGCATCCATGTCAGTCTCCGACCCTTTTCTCCCAATGTCACAACACTGTAAATGCAGTATCTGAAGTGAATTTTGTTTATTCCCCATAACTCGCCTCCGGCCATACTCGTTCCAGCGCCCACATCAACATTTTGTCGTGAATTTAGCATTTGTATTTGGACCCAAAGTTGGGAAGCCTTAACGCAGAGTTTAAAACTGCATGGGTCTTCACACATTGCGTGACTCGGATGAACCATTCAGCGCGGTACAGGAAATATTTCTTCAAAGTACGGCAAAATTTTCTACGCCCGCTTTAAGGTTCGGCTGCCCTTGTGATCAAATATATATATCAAAATCTTTTCTAAGGTTATTTTTTTTTTATTCTGAGCATGCTGCAGGCACAGCGAAGGACACTATAACAAAAGAAAACGTTGCAAAGCTACGTAAGGGAAAGAAGAGCAATTTCATAACCGGCTTTTTCTAAAGCATCAATGTCAGCGAGTTACGATAGTTTCAGCTCATTCCACTCCATTGTGACGTGGAAAAAAAAGAAAAAAACTTTAAAGATGTTGTTTTGTCAAAGCGTGTGCCTATTTCTTGTTGCGCTCGACTTTGTCGATTTAAGGTACAATTTGGAGCTGCTGGCAATTTAATGTTTTATAGAAAAAAAACTTTCAACCTTTGTATTCTCTTCCCAGATTCAAGGGACTGGTTGCCCTTTTGAAGCATTACAATAGTCAGTGAGTCAGGGGAACTATATTTAGAAAATATAAACAGAGCAGCCATGAGTTCAGTTCTTTCTGGTGCGTTACTAGCATAGTCTGTGTGTGGATCCCAAATAGTTCACGCATGCACAATCCGGTCTAAGTATAATAATGGTGTTACTTGCCCAATGTTTAACATAAAAGGAGCTAGTTTGAACCAGCTCTAAGAAAACAGAAATTACGAAACGAAGGATAGCGCAAGGCACCAGCACTTTTATTACAGTTCACGCAATTCTATAGTGTTATAATACTTCGAGGTATTTGTATTCTTCAACTTCTGACAGGGGCCGTGTGGGAAATTTGTTGCAGTGATCCGGATAAATACTGTCTTGTCAGCATTTTGTTTTATTGCTCATTTAATGTGTCATTCACTCATAATATGTAGTTTAGAATTAAATAATGTTGCGACCTGTAACTTGAACTTCAATAAACAAAACGCAAACATCGGCAAATGACCTAATTTGTCATTATTATAGACACGAAACAGTAGTCGCTCGAGATCCTTGACTTGTGGGAGATGAGAATTGACTGGAAGTTAGAACAGCGACCATTGATACTGGCATATTGAAATCGGTTAGGAAAATGACCAGGAACCCAGCTAACAATAAAGGCAGACATATACAGTTTAAAATTGACGGATACGCTTAATGTGCACAACTAAATCAAAAACCTTTTTTTTAATAAAGAAATTGCGAATTACTGATATGAGTAGACAATGATGAAAAGGCAGTATAACTTGTCGTCAAGAAATGCTTTAATATAATCGCGTATAATAAGATCAGAAGTTTTAACACTATGCATGTGGTCCGCAATATGCACGGGACTGTAACTGTTAAACAATGCGGCGTCACCTTTCTTGTGTATGGGTACCACACGCGCCGCCCTCCAGTCGTGTAGTAGACTTAAAGACAAAAGAGAAGTGATGGCAAGGAGGCTCGAAATAATTTAAGCATAGCAATGTAACAATAGAGTATATATATCTTCAGGCCCAGGGGTCGCGATTGAGATAAGTAGTGTTGCAAATGCCCCATGTTATGCTGAGAACAACAATCAGGAAAATGCTTGGAAAGCACACTTTGAATATGTGAATTAAGCTTCTCAGAGATATATATTGTTACGTGGTGACAAGCAAAGAGACGGCACGACATGGCGACAGGATGAACGATGATTTAATGTCTGGCCTATATAGCACGAGGGCTCCTCTCGCACCTCTTCCAATCTTCTTCTTCGCAACACTTTCCGGGGCCACCGAGCGATCGTCCAAATCGTTTCGTTGAAGTCGATGGTGACGTGATGATGTAGATGTTCAAGAAAAGATAGAAGAGATGAGAAGAAGAGAAGAGATAGATAGAAGAGAAGAGATAGATAGAAGAGAGAGAAAAGATACAGAGAGATAGATGTTCAAGATGCGCTTGCAGCCACGATGACGACGAACACGATGATGCTTGGGTGATCCGCCTCCCCTGGAGCTAGACAAACATCCGTCACCATGAGTTCATGGGACCGATGGCTCGAGGTCGCGACAAGCGGCTGGGCGGGGGATGCGTGTACATGTCTGCCTCCTTTGGATCCTTCGGATCTTTCGCGTCCTTCGTCTCGGGTCTGGTTGGTCTGTCTGTTCTCCTTGTCTTCAGATCCGGGCTGAGGGCTGGACTGTACGTGGTAGTTGGTCGGGTCTGCGCAGGAAGGGCTGGGATGAAGCTGTTCGGCGATCGTCTGATGATGTCATCGGTTATGACGTCACCATGTGAAGACGTCATAATCAGTCTCTGCCATTATCATCATCACTATCTTTATAACTGATTACCACTATCATTATCGGTCACTGTGTACCACTAACAATAATTATGATTTATTCTCCTTGTCTAGCGTCATGCCAGCGTGGTTGCAATAGAGACCGCCGCTGCTGTTTACCTTTAAAGGTGTCAGTGAAGAACTTTTAGGGGTACACAGTGACCGATAATGATAGTGGTAATTACTGATAGTGACAGTGATGATAATGACATAGACGACTGATTATGACGTCATCACATGGTGACGTCCTGACCGATGACATCATCAGGCGATTAACACATACGAAGTTGATCACGCCGGGCGTCCGTTCCAGATGTCCCTGCTGCGTCTTTTATTTGGCGCTTCCTCGAACGCCTCACCAAACAGCATACAAAAGACGCAGTGAAGCAGGAATCAGCGGCGTTTCAAATTGGTTTAGAGGAATTAAAAGGCTGTATTTGTCACGCTTCTTAACAAATGGTTCACAGGAAGGGAGCCTAATCTGTCGTTTCCGTGCACGGACACTTAAACAGCGCCTAAGGGAAGGGAGGAAGGTGGGAGTGAAAATAGAGAGAGGAGCCGAGTGGAGGGCAACGGAGTAATTTCGACCACCTGGGAATCCTTAACGCGCGCTGACATCGTACAACAAACGGACGCCTCTTCGTATCGCCTCTGTTGTTGCTGTGGCTGTAGGAAGAAGGAAAAGAAAATGCACGTGCCTGCTACTGGCTCTGTAGCTGAGCCACCTCCGCTGCCTCGTGCAGACCGAAGAGAAAATAGAGAAGAAAGGAAAAAGAAGAGGGAGAGAAAGACGCGCACCGCAACAAAAGCCGCCGTCCACCCCTGAAGCAGTGGCAGGTGCAATGACAGCCTACAACAGATAAAATTCAGTGGCTGCTAGCCCCCACCGCAAGCAGCGTTGATCTACCGTTCCAGCCCCGTAGGGCCAGGAACTGCCACCCTTTGCGGAGGGGAGGGGTGGCTGTTGGCTGGAGGGGCTAGCTAGCCCTGCCACCGGATTTGTATCTGTTCTAGGCCGTCATTGCACCCGCCATCACCGGTTGTGGATGACGGCTGTTGCGACGCGCGTCTTTCTCTTCTTCTTTTTTTATTTTCCTTGCTGCCCGCCCGAGGCAGCGGAGGTGCCTCAGCTACAGAGCCTGTAGCAGGCCCGTGCATTTGCTTTTCTTTCTTTCTACAGCCACAATAACAACAGCATAGCAGGCCCGTGCATTTTCTTTTCCGAGGCAGCGGAGGTGCCTCAGCTACAGAACCTGTAGCAGACCCGTGGAAGCTCTGAGCTTGCCCTGATGGGCCTGGAGCAGGTAGGTCAACGCCGCTTGAGGCGGGGGCTAGCCTGCCACTGATGCTTATCTGTTGTAGGCCGTCATTGCACCCGCCACCACTTTGGTGGTGGATGACGGCCGTTGTTGCGGCGCGCGTCTTTTTCTCCCTCTTCTTTTTTCTTCCTTGTCTATTTTCTCTTCTGTCCGCACGAGGCAGCGGAGGTGACTCAGCTACAGAGCCAGTAGCAGGCCCGTGCATTTTCTTTCCTTTCTTCCTACAGCCACAACAAAAACATAGCAGGCCCGTGCATTTTCTTTTCCTTTTTCCTTCAGTCGCAACAACACGTTTCGCATCCATCGAAACGAAGTCGGCGAGGTCGAGATCGAACTCACGCTTCTACGCGGACAACTGTTCCGCGCCTTAAGGAAGGAAGGGAGGAAAAGAACTGCCGTAGTGGACGGCTACAGACCCCCGCGCTAAAGGCTTTCGCCTCATCGCAGTTTAGAAGTCCAAAGTGTCCCCTTTTTTAGTGCGCTCAGAAAATCGGACCTGAATCTCAAGCTTGAATTTGAGGTTTAGTGATGTCATCTTTCGACGAGATCGGTTTTAGAGGCCGAAGGTTTTCGCAGTTGCCACGGCTTACTAGATATGAGGCGCACACCTCAAACTTGTTTGACATGCAGATTCGTGGTGCAGTCACTTTCTGGGGCTTGGCTGGCGTCTTTAGGAAGACCGGATTCTGCTGCCCGCTCGAACTCCGGGTTGTTCCACCGAGTCTCTACAGCCCGAACTTGGAAGCAGTGCTGTACCACTCCTTACATTCTGGTCGTAGGTGATTATCCCGTTGGGTATATAAATTCGCTTCGTAGGCTAGCGAACTGTCTTGCAGAGGATCGACCACGGTGTAAGAATAGAAAGGTGTCGCAACGAGCACTCCGCACGTTGCACAAAATCTCTTGCGGTTCCCAGCGCTCCGACAGATGGTGCCACACAACTGCGGGCCCTTTCTGGAGCTAGAAATGACAAAGTAAATTGGACACCTGTAGACGTTAGCAAACAAACGCTGGAATATTAGGGAAGTGTACGTTGAGAGGCAACGGAAACGATTATTTAAGTTTAAACCGTCGCCGAAATGTGTAAATGCCAAGAAAGTAAGATGTATATTTCATTATATTCCTCAGTGTTTACCAGTCATTCTCATGACTTTCAGGTTTTTTAGGTTGTGAAGCGAAAAGCATTGAGAACTGCAACAATTTACTTGCTCCTAGGTCGATAAAAAGGGGATACCTGTATTGATCGGTCATCCGTAATTTATCAACTCGTCGAACCGAAACACATTCAAACGATTTAGTCCCCGACGTGCAGTCTGTCTGAGCAGTGGTGCGTACTGCGGTGAACGATCCTGCACGCCGCGCGGTGCCGTCACGCGGTGGGCGGAGGGCCGCCAAAGCACTGCCGCTCTTCGCTGTCGCTCAGGTTCTGGGTTTTTAGAAAATGTCGCGTATCGGCCGGAAGCAACTCGCGAGGGAGCCAATAGCAGAAGGGTTTAGTGTACTCAACTGCCGTTCTTGGTTTTTGTTTTCTTTTTTGCGAGCGAAGTTTCTTTTTCCTACCCCGGTTTAAGCAAATAATCCGTAGAAGCTAATTTCGTCTGATCCGTGCGCATATGAGCGCATCCAGACAGTTCAGTAAAAAGCTTGGTGGGTGAAGGGATAGGTGGATATGCACAGCGCCATTAGGACCGTCCACTTTTTGTTTAAAGTTATAAGTCGAACTTTCTCAGGGGTCCTTGTAGCTATAAAGTACGCCTATGTCATCATCACCACCATCAAGAATATTGACTATGTAAGACGCTGTAGCAGCGCATGACTGGCCAGTGTAAACGCGGGGTTCTTCAGCAACCGCTGAAGTTGCAAGATATTCCAGGTGAAAGTCATGCCAAACCTGCCAAAAAGCCATACCATGCGCACTTAATAACAGCATATTTATACTTTTTAGAATAAAAAGATAGCGCAATAAGGACGAGGACGAAGGAAACACCACAAACACAAACGCTACTAATAACTGGTTTCATTCCACGCAGCAGGTAACTATAGGGCTACACATCGCATGCGCACATGACACCAGGGCAACAACAGCCTTCTTAACAGGAAGGAAATGTTATGACATATTTTAAATCGCAGAAAGAATCGCTACCAAGATAATCAGCCGAAGAAGAGAACCAAGAACAGACACCGAAGAAACCTAAAGGAAAACAAGCACGCGCGTGAAAAACGGTAAACTTATTACGGATAGCTCTCCAGAAAGGTGTGCTCGAGGAGTACAAATTTATTGACGCATCGCTACCACAGTGATTCGATTTTTTGTCGATGTGAAAAGCCTCCAGCAAAACGCTGCTTTTTGTGCAAGAACCTTTGTCCAGATTATTTGCTTCTTCAAAAGCGAGACTCGCACTTGTAACAAAACGGCGCTCCAAATTGTGCAGTGGAACTGCCACCGCCTCAGAACAAACAAAATACCTCTGTATTAATGGTTTCTCACTTTTCCTTTTTTATCGGCTTTACTTCTACTCCTAGAAACACATCACTCTAAAAAAATTCCTGGGTACCGTGGACTGCACACCCCCAACACTACCAAACCCCTCGTTTCCTCCTTCATCCGTAGAGACCTCAAGTTCGAACATATCGAAGTCCCCACCGTGCTACAACCCTATGTCATTGCTTTTGTATTTTGTCCCTCACCAAAAAATCTCTACAAGAGACGCACCGAATACTGCCTTCTCGTCTTCTCTTTCACTGCATCACTATCTCCCACCAACGAACTGCTACTGGCAGGACATTTCAATGCCCGGCAAGCCAGTTGTGGCTATACCCGACTACATTACGGCCTGGCCTCATTCTTCACGCACATATTACGCATGCATCACTTCACCTTACTCAACACTCCTCACACGTCCGCTTGCACATAGCACAAGCACACAAAAGCCGTCCACCTCGGACCCTCTAACCTCCACGCACATCCCCTGGCACAGCACGGACGGCTCCTCAGCGGTCACTATAGAATACTTTATAGAATATCTCTCCGCCTCTCTCTCCGCTGCATTCCTCAAAAATGCGCGCTTCCACGCCATCTCAATCCCCACCGTATCCAGATTGGCTCCAATCTCTTTTTTCTGCAACTATGACAGAAAAGTCTTCTCCACCTATTCAATCTCCTTATCCACACCTAATCCGCCTGTGGAAGCATCGCAAGCGGCTCCTTAGCAGAATCGGAAAACTGCCACACAACCTCCAACTAAATACCTAGACCGACTACACTCTGACATAATGCACTACTGTTCGACCCTTGAACCATCTAATTGGGATAAAGTTCGTAACCGCATCAATGGCACCCTCCACCAAAAATCCACCTGGCATCTCCTCCGATCCATTCTCGGTCCCCAACCCCACCACACCCCCTCTATCTACAAATTTTTATCTCTGCAAGGTCCGGACCTCTACATTCCTCCACCTCTTCTATAGACCTATCCATTTTACAGAGGCGCTTCTCAATCAGATCTCGACAAACCCTTCTCTCTGAACGAACTTGGCTTTGCTCTCGAACGAAATTCCTGCTCCTCGACACCAGGTGAGGACCTCATCACCTACACTCTTCTTCGAAACCTTCACGACTCCGGCAAAGAAGCTCTTCTTTCTTATATCATTGAACACTGGTGTGAGCGCACTTTTCCTGACGAGTGAAAATCTACCACTATTGTCCTTATTCCAAAATCAGGAAAACCATCTACTCTTCAAAACCTTCATCCCATATACTTCGTTCTTGGGAAAGACTGTGGATGGTTCTGATCCGCTTTCAGGAGCACGTCGACGCCATCGACTTCTTTTCTCACAAGTCTAATCGGGTACCGTGGCAACATCAGTAATGATCACATGCTCGACTCCATTCAGCACACTAACTGCGGACACAAGACATATACTTACCTTCGTAATTTTTCGCAGCGCAGGACGGCCACATTTCGGCTACAAGATACTCTTACTAAACCAATCGCCCTAACACGTGGCACTCCGCAAGGTGCCGTGCTCTCTCCCAACCTCTGGCCTTGGCATGAATGCTCTATCCAGAAGGCTCGCCTCCAACCCCAATCTGCATCATATATTTTACGCAGATGACATCACACTCTGGTGCACCCGCGGGTTCCCCGGAGATGTCGAGCACACGCTATCAGCAAGGCCTTGACCTCATCTCTTTTCTCTCTCACATCGGATTTCAGCCAGCACCAGAAAAATCCGAACTTCTTCTCACGTACACGCAATATCAACGCTCCACCTAGTCACTCATATCACCACACATCTATAACCAACCAATATCAGGGGTCAATTCATGCCGGGTTCTCAGCATGCACAGCTTCACACGAAACAAAGCACTTCCTTCGTTCAAGAGGCCACTAGCACATGTTATCAAGTTACTCCCCTGGTTTCGGCGGGTAATTAGGCGTCATGCTGGACTAAGTGAGTCTCACGTGCCACGCAGCTAGCACAAGCCTTCGCCCTAAACAAAATCATTTACTACATACCTTACCTTACACTTACAGCAACACCTTGCCAAACTCAGTGCCGCACTTAACCTACTTAAAAGCAGCAGTGCATCTCCCAGTTCAGACGTTCAACCAGCCTCTCTACGAAATAGGCCTTTTCCTGGCTCTTCCTGCGCTCATCAACCTTCATCGGATCGAAGCGGCAGCTATAGCATGCATGGATTCTGCGGGAGACTGGAATAATCCTCTTCCTCTCCACATATATCCAGTCATGCACTCCCTTCTAGCCTCCGCATTACGCCCATCCCCAAAAACATGCAGCCGGGGCTTCATGAAGGTCGTCGACAGGCCTAAGCTGCAAACCACAACCCTCCTTTCTTCACTCATACGGTGGCGTACACAGGTGCCTCAAGACTTTTAGACACTGGCACCGGCGCATATGTCATCCATTCCCAGCATCTTCCGGACTCCATATGCCCCACGTGTGGACCTATTAGCAACCTTCCCAGATCGGCCACGCTTGAAATCACGCCCACCATCGTGCACGCCGCTCAGACATTGGCGCAAATGCCCTCCAAAAATAGCTACATTATACACACGGACTCACAAAACACTTTTCGATCCATTCACAACCACACCGTACCCGTTGACCTACTCGATGAGGCCATTTTCGCCTTACGCCAAGCCACTGTCACTCTAAAGTGGATACCTGGCCATTCAGGGATCGCCGAAAATAAGCTGTGTAATCAGATCGCCCGTGATTTCCATAACCGGGCTCCGGTGATCCCCTGGGTCAGCCCACTGACAAGTGGCGAGGCACACGTTCTAAAAAACACCCTGAAAGAGCACTGTATACGCAGCTAAAGGAAGATTTTGCCGGTCTTCCTGCGCCCCACCCAGCCCTCACTATCCCCAAAACCTGAGTCCTCCGTAAAATTCAAATGACCTCACTACTCCGGCGCGCCTCTACCTTTATCACATGCGAGCTGACCCATCGTGCCCTAACATGCCCCTCCAACCCCTCCAACTATATGCGAACCTTGAACACTGCCTTTTCCTCTGTCCTGCCGCCACAAATAATCCTCACATTATCCCTACCTCCACCTGTATCCTGGCATGCCAGACTGCACCAAAATACCAACTAGCCCAGGTATATACAACAGGCAGCCTACCTGTTGGACGCCTAACTTTAGTCCTCAATAAAGTTCATTACTATCTTTTAGTTTTTTGTTTAGGGCATGCCCTTAAGCGGTCATTAAGACAGCGCCCCGTCTGCCCCATGTAACATCCTCCGAAGGACAGGGGAATTAAGTAGACCACTCCCAAAGCATGTGCACATTTGACGAAGGCTTCTTCATGTCGCTTCCTGCAACCGCGCTCAACCTCCCCGCCGAATTTTATTCTAAGAATGTCTCACCAACTAGGCTTGCAACAAGTTTTATTGAATCATATCAGTACTATATATTGTATAAACTACTGCGTGTTTCATCCAACTATAGGATTAAAAAATGGGGGACACGTAAGGTCTGCCTTTAAGGTTTTGGCGCGATAGCGAAGGCTGCCAGCCCACATATAAAGCCCATGCACTTCAACCAAGCCGTGCCTGCGTGCCGAAGGGCATGGTTATACTCTGAGAACTTTTCTATCACCTGGTTGGCATTATGATCGATTGTAGATCTCTTTCCGAAAACCTGTTTGATCATTTGGTTGATTGAACTCTGAGGCTGTCCTTATACTATTAGCGATTATCTTATTAAATGTCTTGTACGTGACAGATAGTAAGCCGATTGGTCTGTAATTTTGCAACACCTCAGCGTTACTTATTTTTCGAATTAAGATAATGTTAGTGTTCTTCCAAGATTCTGGTATCTTCAATGCCATCAGGCATTGCGTATGCAGGGTGGCCAGTTTCTTTAGGACGATATCCCCTCTGTCCTTCAACAAATCTTTATTTACCTGATCCTTCTCAGCTGATTTCCTCATTTCAATAGCTCTAAGGCTTTCTTAACCTCGTCCTTCGTTACTGGAGGAATGCCTGATTGCTCCTCATTACAGCCAATTTCATCCTTGTCCTGACTATTATGGCTACTGTCGAGGTCCTTGGAGAATTCCTCGGATACCTTGATTATCTTGTCCATGTTAGTTTTGACATTACGTGCGCGTTGTTCCTTTGTGCATACGCCTTATTTTTACCCATATGCCTAGTTTCCTCTTTATCGCTTTAAGGCTGCGACCGTTCTTCAGAGCATGCTCAATTTTCTCTATGTTATACTTCCTTATGTAGGCTACATTTCACTTATTGATTAGCTTTGATATCTCTGCCAGTTCTATATGTCCAATCTGTTGAGTTGGAGGCTTTCATATTTTGGCATTTCTTAAACAAATATTTCGTCTCCTTTGATAGTTTACCGGTATCATATAGCTGTCCCTCCTACTTCTATACCGCGCAATCAGAAAATGATCCCCCTGAAATTATGGTCCATTTCTTATAGGTAGGTTAAGGTGAGTTTCCTCCATGGGTTAGTACTAAATATTTGCAGTGAGAGGCTGGATTCTACATTTCCTCTTAACGCTAATTCATTGATGAACTTCTTCATCACTAATCTGTTTTATTCCCTCCTCAAATCCAGATGAATTGGAGACATCCTATGAATACTCTAATAAACCCCCGGCCCTCTTTCCCCAGCGGCTGCGGAGCATGCATGCTGACCACGGAGGCGGTCAGACCTCTGACGCAGCGGAGGGTGCATTTCTCGCTCCGCACAAGCCGCCATTGGAAACTGACCGTGCGGCAACGTTTAACGCTAGCACCTTAGCTAGTGAGTCTAGTTGAGCAGTGCTCTTCAAATAACTTGTGGACATGACACCGGACGAGGGCTTAGCGAGGTTAGGAGTCCAAATGAGGTAGATACCCTGCTAAAGGGCGGCACGCATTGTGTTATCGAGGTTGACCGGAGAAACTATCGGAGATAGGGTTCCTTGTCAGCAAACGCATATCTATAATATAGATGAATTCTACAGCATTATTGAGAGGCGGCAGGTGTCGTAAGTGGTATAAGTTGAATGTAGTACAGGCCTACGCGCCTACATAGTCATGACGACCAGGCAGTCGAAAGCTTCTACAAAGATAGCATCGGAAATGGGGTGAGTAAAAACACTGTGTACCATATTGTATACTATACTATCAATACAGAGTCTGTATTGATGGGCAACTGCAATGCCAAGGTATACGCACAAAGCAAGCCGGAGACCAAGCAATGACATTGGATCAAGGAATAGCAGCGGGTAGTTACTAGTTCAGTTTACAGGCACAATAACTTAATAATTACGAATACCTTCTTCAGCAAACGGAAGAACCGGAAGTGGACATGGAAAAGCCCTACGAGGAGACTAAGAATGGAATTGACTTCATGTGGTCTAACCCAGGTATTGTGCAGGATGTAGAGGTAAGCGGAAAGGTTCGATGCAATGACCACAGGATAGGGTCTCGAATTAAGCTGGATTTGAAATGACCTCACTCAGCCTCACCTCGAACTCATTTGTGAGGTTGAAGTCGGATCCCTCAAAAGAAAATAAAATGAGAAAAAAAAAGCGCAGAGAAATAGTTATGCACCAAAGTTGTAATTAAAATCCATCTGCCGAGAATTGGCTGCCAGCCAAAGCGATGACTGTCCCATTATAACCGTATTATACGTAATGGCGGCTATGTCCAGGGTGTTCCGGACAACTTAAGCCAAGGGTTTAAGAAATCAGGCCACCGTTGCTGGGTGAAGTAATTTACATCGTTCCCCATTATGTTGCGCGCCTCAGATTATTTGTCATATAAACCACTTAGCCTGCCAACCAAGATCCGTATAACTCGTGCTATGGTCTTTCCAGTTGTGATGTATGGATGCGAGAGTTGGACTGCGAAAAAGGCTGACCGCCGAAGAATTGACGCGTTTGAATTGTGGTGCTGGCGAAGACTCTTGAGAGTTCCTTGGACTGCCAGAAGATCAAATCAGTCGATATTGTCGACCATAAACCCTGACTGCTCATTAGAGGGTCAAATTCTAAAGTTAAAGCTCAGCTACTTTGGTCATCTGATGAGAAGAGAGGAGTCGCTGGAGAAAGATTTGATGTTGGGAAAGGTTGAGGGTCGCCGGAGAAGGGGTAGGCAACGAACGCGATGGTTAGATGGCATCCTCGAGGCACTGTAGATGAAGTTATGTGATGTTAGGAAGATAGTGAGAGACCGGAAAGCGTGGCGTGACATGGTCAATAGGGTCACGAAGAGTCGGACACGACTGAACGACTGAACTGAACTGAATCCACTTAGGTAAGTAACAATGACGCATTTTTTAAAATAATCCTTCTATGGCGTATAATGCGTTTCGTTAAGCCAGCTGTATACACTGGAAGGTTAAAAAACGACCGATCCACTTTCTTCTCCGAGTGAACCTTTTTTATGGAATTTAAAGAAAGCCCTCAAAATACGACAAAGAATATCTCGTAACCGCTTCGTTCATTTAAAGCGCTTTTCGCAGTGCTGCAGTATGAAACCGCAAGAAAGCGAGCATTCTTTCGTTTTTCGTGTTTTGCGAATTTTCTTAAAATGCTATAGGGGATAATTTGGCAGAAGGAATTGCTTCTGCATTTTCGCAACCCCTCTAGACGGGGAAACACATTTGACCTTAATATGAATAACGAAAGTGCATAATTGATCCAAGCCAAATATCTAATAGACCGGAATTAAATATAATATCAAGAGCGCCACACAGCTACATGGCCGACCACTAACAACTGTACAGGGTTGCCTGGCATTACGTTTGGAGGCAAGAGCCGCCGACTCGGTCCTTTCCGTTCACATGGCAGTGGGCTACTAACCGCAACAATATCAAAATCATATTGGAAGGGCACAGCGCAAAAAGGCACGAGACGAAATGAAGAAGGCGTACACACGATACCAACTCGATACCAACTCGCCCAATTGTCTATCCTTCTTCAATGCATGTCAAAATCAGCTTGCCAGGATCTTTGAATTCAAGCTACCACGGTAGCACAAACTTGAATGAATACTATTCGGCAAACGGCACTATAGACAAAACATGAGCACGTCGGGGGAAAAAAAAAATTAAGGATGGCCGATGGTATATGCAGGTACAAACGTAATAGACTAAGTATACAATTTTGAGTTTAAAACGAGGTCAAGGCTTTTTTAGGTCAAAAGACCTCTGGTCGCAACGTCAGGGTGCGATAATTGAAGCGAGGGGAACGAGCATGTCACGAGATGGTGTGCACGATGCTAATAAAAACTCGTAGCTGAAATATGTGTTTCATCGTACAAAGTGCACCGTTCGAGGCAGCGATTCGTGAGGGTAATCAATAGAGGGCGGAAAGGATTGAGTGCACGTGATGAGGGAATCACAGTAATTGGAAAAGTCCAAGTCGCGCTGTGAACAGTTTCCCGCAATGCCGACCAAATTGCTGCTGCACTCCCATCGATCGATGCTTCCCAAATTGCGTCTCGGGAAACCGCGAAGGCGCGTCCTTTGTGGTCCCCAGAGCTATCGTGACGCCACCCGCAGGGCGGAGGCCCTCGGAGAGGGGCTTGCAGTGCGGACCGCCCACTCGGACCGGGGGCACGTGACCCGCGCTCGCTCTATAGAGCGATGCTACAGCGGGCGCCGTTTTGTCATTTTCGAGCGTAGTCCTTAGTGGAGTCTGGGCCATCATTCAGCATGCTGATGTTTCCGTTGGCGATGTGCCAGTCGTGGAACTTTGCCGCTCACGTCCACGCACGGTAGTTGCTGCGCGCGATGTATCCATGGGTGCGCGCCTTCTCTGGTCGTTCTTGCAGGGCGTCCGTCAGGTCTATCTTTCGGGACCTGGGCGCGGAGTCCAACGGATCACTCAAGGATGGGTGCGAGCCTGCAGCGTGACTTTGAACGCGTGCGCCGCTATTTCCGTATAGTTGTTGCGACTAGTACACTGCATCTGCAGCACACTTCTTCGTTGTTAACACTGTTAACGAGCTGTTAAGGAGGCATTATTCACACACGTTCCATTTCGCTACACATATTGCTTGATTCAGCTGAGCTGACCACGGCTGGTCGATTTAGTATACGCATATTATGACTTCAGAAAGCATCGGAAGGATATGCGGTTTACCCGCCGCTGCTGTTCAGTATACACGTTCCGGTGGTGTGGAGAGGTAGCGGGTTTCCCTGAAGCCCCGAAACGTCCCGCCCTTGGTCGAAATAATGCATCTTAGTATCTTCCCTTCTTGCACAATCATCTGTTCATCGAGCCCATATATGCAACAGTTATATATGAACTTACTTCTCTGCTAGCCAAAAGAACGCGCTCAAATAAGACGGCACAATGATGTCGTGAAGTATGGTCACACATGAATAGCAGCCAAATATGACAACATTCCCCGTTCGACGCCGCATATGCGATATATAAGTTACTTAACGCATCGCTGCGTCGCCTTAAATACATGTTTTCGTGCAGGCGACGGTTTCCCAGTCATCTTGTTCATATTCAAAGACTGGCATATTGCAAGCAAAATAAGTATCGAGAGCGCGCTCTTCTTCAGCCACACGTAGGGCATGCATCGTGATGGCCCCGTTGACAAAACTGTCTGAGCGCAGAAAGCAGTTACGTCCGCGCTCCAGCCCGAACCGCCGGCCGTCCGCATATATCCAGGCTGCTCCCAAAGGCAACACAACGTTTTTGGTCGCGGCCATTGAACGCGGGTCAGCAACGTTGTAAGCAGATTCGACTGAGAGCCTCAGTGCGGCACAAAGTTCGCCTGAGCTGCGCAGTCTTAATCTGTTTGCACATACGTTCCAATTATAAGCAAAACTTTATTAAAGCTTGTCCTTTATAAGTGTAAGATATGAAAAAAGTTACACTTCCAACTTGGAACCAATTGAGAATGTAGTTATGCCGCAAAGAGAAATAAAACCCGATGCTAGATTTCAGTCGCAAAATTTGGCATGCGTTTCTTATCGCAAGAACTTTGAAAGCTTTAAAGAAGTATAAACAGTCAATTTCGTTTGGTCTGGGGGTTTAACGTCCCAAAGCGACTCGGGCTATGAGAGACGCCGTAGGGAAGGTCTTCGGAACTTTCGGCCACCTGGGGTTCTTTAACGTCCACTCACACCGGACAACACACGGGCGCCGATTGCCTCCATCGAAAAGCGACCGCCGAGGCCGAGATTCGATCCCGCATACTTGGGCACAGTATAGTCGAGCGCACTAACGTCTGTGCTACCCTGACGGGCACAGTCAGTTTGCGGACATAGAATAACTACGTCTGAAATGAGTTCGGCTATGATGTGTATATATGGATGAAAACACCTGAAAAGCTGGAAGTGAGCTTCTCGCTGCTTGGAAACCAGGCTTGCTTCTCCGCTCGAGATTGCCGCCTCTTGGAAAACACGTTTGGAATTCATGTGGTTGAAAAAGGGTTCAGTGCATAGCAAGCGGTTCCAGCGAAAAAATACGTTTCCCGCTGACTAGGCGCTCGTTTTTCGTTGGAGGAGCTGTCGCTAAAGGATCACGAACTCTACCAGCTCACGCGATCCACGGCCTCATGGCGCACGGACAATTTGGCGCAGCCGACATCACCGAGGAGGCCTAGGCGACACATCCTTGCGAGCTTTCCGTGGCGTAGGGGAGCTCACCTTGATGACGCTCACGGTGACTCGATCGTCGGCGCTGGAGCGCAGTATCCGCTCGGCCAGCATGTCCCGGTCGCCGACGAATCGCGTCGTCGACTGCGCCGTCGCTTCGGCAGGCCTCGCCGGTCGCCTCCCCGGGAGGCGGAGCCGGTGCGGTCTACGCCCGTCAGTGACGCCCACAGGCGGCCGGCGACCCACTGGCAAGCGCCCGCCCAGCGCTTCGATCGTTCTGTGGGATTTCTCGGTCCCTTCTGTGCGGTTTGGATCGTGGCATCGGTGGCGCTAATTGGCTGCCACACTCGACCAACTTCCCGGAGGAGCAACGTTTCACACCTAATCCTGCATTGAAGGGAGGAACGGTCGCTTGACGATGTTGTCGAGCTAAGCACAATGAGCACCCCCCAGAATACTACTTCCTTCTCAATGTTTTCACCAAACGTTTGGTATTGCTTTATTTGACATCGCTTCTCGACTTCTATTTATGGTTTCCATAGCTCAGTGGACTCCCCGGTTGCTCATGATGCATATACTTAGAAGTATCCCCATAGGCTTACAGAGCTGAGTTGAAAACAAGCGTGGCTCCTTAACTAAATATTACCGCTGGATTATTCACAGATCTCCAAGCTGACTACCCACAACACAACAGTTCCGAGGTGGTCGAGAGATGCATGCATGTGACGCCAGCTTCTGGCAAGAAAGTGCGTTTGCGTAGCCCCTCGTTTAAAAAGTATGAATTCCTTAAAGAGAAAATAAAACGCGTATATGCCACGCGTTTCTTATTACGATACTTGAGAGAACGGTACTGAGTATGCGATTTTCATGAAACCAGTTTCCCTCCTAAGTAAACTGCGTACATAGCAACTAGTATGCATTATTATTATTATTATTATTATTATTATTATTATTATTATTATTAT
>JAJIZL010005088.1:0-11155 GCA_023969395.1 Amblyomma maculatum | reverse complement strand
AATTAGCTGCGTAATATGAAGGTTACGAGGTCGTGGTAAGGCGGTAGTGCCCGATGTTGGTTTCCCGCGTATTACAGCTGAAAGTCCTGAGTATCGTGGGCTACCTTCGCTTCCAAGGAACAGACGGTCAGCCTATTTAATCGTCTTTTTCTTGCAGGACGACCAGTGACAGAAGAGGAGGACGATGAAACACGTGCGTAACATCATTACTGGTTACCGATTACCTTGGTTGGGAAAAGTTACCGGGCTCTTTGCATCGAGTTTTCAGTGGCACGAAATGCAACGTTTACCGTACACCGCGTATTGAGCATTGTACGAACGATGCGTACATTCTCGACGTGCTGCTTCGCGCTGCTGAATGCCGAAGTGGTTGTTCGCTGAGCGCTGTTCTCATGCCTCAACTTTCACGGGACCCCGCCGGGGTGGCGCAGTGGTTACGGCGCTCGACTCTGTTCCCATGGATGCGGGATCGAATCCCGGCCTCGGCGGCCGCTTTTCGATGGAGGCGAAAAGCAAGGCGCCCGTGTGCTGTGCGGTGTCAGTGCACGTTAAAGAATCCCAGGTGGTCGAAATTTCCGGAGTCCTCCACTACGGCGTCTCTCATAGCGAGTCGCTTTGAAACGTTAAACCCCACAAACCAAACCAAACCAAACCAACTTTGACGGGCTATCGAGGGCGCCACTGGAAATCCAATACGGTTGCACTTGATCCGTCAGTCATATGGGTTGTGCTGGGCTACGCTTCCTGAAGCTGCATTCAAATATTCGTGGCTCCAAGGTTTCAGACAAGACTCACTGTGAG
Organism: Amblyomma maculatum; assembly: GCA_023969395.1. Classification (NCBI taxonomy): domain Eukaryota; kingdom Metazoa; phylum Arthropoda; class Arachnida; order Ixodida; family Ixodidae; genus Amblyomma; species Amblyomma maculatum. The sequence continues at coordinate 10,354 of JAJIZL010005088.1, read as the reverse complement.
CAGGTGTTGTAGGGGCGCGTTAACAACCCATCGGGTGCGGCTGTTTGGGAGACATCCTGCCGCTAGCGGGAAATAAGTTACGATGGGTTCCAAGACGGCTCTAATCGCGCCACTAAGGGCTAAGGAGAAACGCTCGACACAAACTCGGAGAATAAACATGAAACATGATATGTTTCTACTCTTACATGAGGATTACAGGCACTCGAGGATTTCATCCTTTTAAAATTTCCCACTGTGCATTCACGCACACGCATAGTACTAGCATGCCGTGCCTGCGTTCCTTGTGGCCCCGTTTTCCACTTCCAGTACCTAGAACACCACAGAAAATCTCTACAAGGTGCATTGACGGTCTGCTGTGATCATTTTAACCCACCTGAATTTTCTTTGCACCACCTCCAATATGAAATGATTTTGACTTTCGCAAACCATGACGCAGCCCTGACAAAATATTTCTTTTTCAGCAACGACTGTTTGACAAGTGATGTAGGTCCGGCTTTTAGAAAAAGCCGTAGCTATTATTTTTCGGCGACGAAAATGGGTTGTGGTCGCAGTTCCGTACAAGCTCGAATATTGCACACGTCTGGTAGTTGCTGGCTGCAAGCACTGCATACATTCAATTGGGAAGGAAACAAACATCCTTAATTTCTCAAAACGGGAAGTGATTGGCAAACAAAATTGTTACCCTTACAGATGGTTTGCAAATTGTTTGGTTTGGTTGGTTTGTGGGGCTTAACGTCCCAAAATCACTCAGGCTGTGGAGACGCTGTAGTGGAGGACTCCGGAAATTTCGATCACTTGGGTTTTTTTGACGTGCACTGACATCGTAAAGCACATGGTCGCCTTGCTTTTCGTCTGCATCGAAAAGCGGGCGCCGGGGCCGGGATTCGATCCCGCATCCTTGAGCACAGTAGTCGAGCGCCGTAAACACCGCGCCACCTCGGCAGGTCCAGGTTCGCAACTTGTGTCAATCAGTATAACTTCTCCAAGCAGAACAGTGATAGCCTTGATCACAGGGTTTCCAATATGAGCCTTAATTATGCTCAGTGTTTAATCCAGTGCAGAAAAACGAGATCCATGAATAAGCTGAGAAAAAAAAAACCAAGAAAACTACACCACTTGTACTGTCATTAAGGGGATGTTTCTTCCCTGACCAAGTTTATCCCTAAGTTTTTCAAAAATGATGGGTAATCTACTTGCTCTTACCGAGGTATTAACTGACTTGATTACCGTCTTCTTCCTTGCATGTAATGTTGAGGTAACGTGTGCAAGTTTATCCCGCCTTTGACCACACATTTCAAACACAACGCTGTATAGAAGATTCGGCGGCTTTTGTTTTCCGCTCTCACTGTGTGCTCCACAAGCCCGTATTTAAAAGCGCTGCTCGACCAATTGATTGATTTATTGATTGGCAGCATTCTTGTCCCCAATATAGGACGCTACCCTGCATCCCCACTAAGGCACGCAGACCTGACTGTGACTCCGCATGCAACTAGAAGCGCGCAAGAATACACCGATTCCTCGCGCCGCCAGGCGGATGACTTCTTTTTTGGGTCCTAAGGCTTTCGCTTTGTAGAAGGAACTCCCAAGTTTCCGTGTCTTGAAAGTTGGCCGTTGCTCCAGGCGAAAAGGAGCACTGCTAGATTATGTGGTCTAGTGTACCGCTCTGTCCGCAGAGTTTACAGTTTTCGTGTTGTCGGTTCTCTAGATTTAAATGGTGCAGCCATACTTGGTTGGGGCTGCGAAGATTTTGTTCTCTTCTTTGTTTAGCTGTTTATGCGGAGTGGAGAATGTTTTTCTGTAGAGTTTGTTGCATTCCCAGATCTCGTGGTAGGTGTTTAGCATTTCCTAGGGTTCTGGTTTTTTAACCTGCTTGACGTTCTTCCGGTGGTAGATATCTCAGGCGAGTGCGTGAACGGCTGCGTTTCCAGACAGCGATTCGTCGCCTGGGTCTATTTTATTGTTATTTCGCTGGATTCGAAAATTTTCTTAGCCACGGCTGATACTCTTAATTTTGTTAAGTTCCAAATGGCTGTTTTGCTGTCTTTTTTATCACTTCAGATTTTGTGCCGGCGCAGGCTACAACAATTTCTATCTCTTCGACGATGACCGCATTTCTTGTTTTGAAGCGAAAGCTTCACTACGGCAGGTAGATCAAGCCGGGTATGCACGCTTTTCACCTTGAGGAAGATTTAGAGGTAAGGAGGAGGAGGAAGATGAGGAGGAAAGGCAGGGAGGTTAACCAGTAAAAGCAACCGGTTTGCTACCCTGCACTGGGGGAAGGGGATGAGTAGATATAAAAGTTGTGAGAGAGGGATAGTTGAAGTTAGTACAGTCACATAACAGACACGCCACATCACATCCCGTCCCAGTCATGTCATAGCAAACTCACTCTTTCGATTAGGCCTGTGCTTCTCATAAAGCGGATCAGTGCCTGGGAGGCCTTCACCGCAGACGATCGCCGTGGCCAGGGACCTAAAATTTCAATTTCACTAAATGGGCGTTCGTCTAGTTGCTCCAGCGTACGGCACAGACACTGCCTTTCCTCACTGTATATCGGGCACTCACAAAGAATGTGGCCTATAGACTCGTCGCATCCACAGTTTGTACATGCAGGGTCGTTTGCCATGCCTATCAAAAGAATACGAGTTTGCGAATGCTACACCAACCCACAGGCGGCATAGCAAAGTTTCTTCGCGTCAGGGTAGGCCAGGTGGAACGCGGAGCTTCAGGTCAGGGTCCAGGAATTTTAAGCGGCAGTTCGCAAACTGGCCAGAATTTCACAAGGAGAGTGTGTGTTCCCGCGCAAGTGCGCGAAGCCTGCCCGCTACGTCGGCCCTGGAAAAGGGAATCAACGCACAATCGCCGTCTTGGTGGGCTGTTCGTGCGACTTCGTCCGCCCGAAGATTGCCCGCTATGCCGCTGTGTCCTGGAAGCCACTGGAAGATGAAGTCATGTCCTCAATTAATTGCACAGTGATAAATTTGTCGTATTTCCGCAACGAGTTGTTCATGAGCTCCACGGCGAAGAGCCGTTTTTAAGGCTTGCAGGACTGCTTTTGAATCTGTGAAAATAGACCACCGCTGGGGGCTCTGCTGACTGATATGGTCTAGTTCAGGCTGTATAGTCCCTGATATGTCGGGAGCTTTTGGTTGATGCCATTTCCAACGTAGATGTATTTGAGTTGATTGGAGAAGTCCTAATACATGTCCTTAAAGGCGTGTCTTATCTTCTGCTGGTTTATGCTCGAGTTGGTTTTGGACTGCTCGGGGCATAACAGGTAGCGGAATATGTTCCACGTTTGGGAAGACTCGTTTGTTTCTCCGTGTCTTTGCAATTGTTAAGCTAATTTTGCTCGCATAATTTTAGGGGCTATTTTCCAATCTCTTTGCTCAGTTTGGGGAGTATTATTTTTAGGCTTCTACTCCACTTCTGCCCCTTTAGTCTCTATGCAAAGAAGTTGGGCGCGAGACACTGCACCAAGCTGGGGAAGCACGCGCCGTTCGCCCCGCGGTATCATCTTAAGGGCAGTACCGGAAGCGACCGCGTGGCGGCGCTGTACCTGAAAGTTGCGAATAATTAGTTCTGAGTTGAAGATTTAATGGCTTCCTGAAGGAGCCATTGTACTTTGTCGGCAGCAGAAATCAGTATATAGTGCCATTTGTTTGTTGAGACATAAAAAAGCCTTTTTGTTAACATGGATTCCCTGTTAATTGCGATCACTGGTAGTGCGACGAGAGGGGTTGCCACCAGAAGGATATGTACAGCCGGTCAACATTTGAGGGTGGATCGACGTCGTGCTAATGTCAATGAATGGCACCCGCTCCAGGCATGCCGTGCACCATGACCTCAGACAGTGCAGCTGATTCTGAACGATGCTAATCCAGGCCACGCGCTCCAGAGTTCTAAGTGCACTTGCGGTGGTGGTACATGGAGTTAGGCAAGGAACAGTTTAGAAAACCTTTAGAGTTGCTCATTCATTGAGTGGCCTACACATGCATAGCAGGTTGATTTCGAGGGTAGTGCCAGAGTCCTTCAAATTGAAGGACTCTGGTAGAGCTGACCGCATATGTGGTGTAAACTGAGGTATTGCTGCTTGTTTTTCTTATCGCATAATGTCAGCTGGTAGCGAAACTTCCCTAAAAAGCATACTCTCTTGGCAATGAAATGAATTCATTATTGGGTAGACCTGTACACACAAAGAATTGGGCTATGCGGCGGCGAGAGCAGAAAACCTATTCGGCGGTCGTCAAAGTACTGAATGCCTGCCACTCCTGGTCCCGCTCAATTTGAATTGCTATCACTGAAACTTTGAGATAAGGCGCTGAAAGCAACTACCTCATTCTCGAACAGTGTACAAGCAAATGCATGGGGCTGCGATCCTTTCAGATAATTCTGGGTGCATCTCGCTTAATGGGGGGACAAAGGCCTACTCAAGCGGCTTTGAGTGTTAAGAAACTGAAAAGTACCTCGCAGCAGTATATACATATATGTTGAAGAACATAAATAGCGGCTGCTCTCTGGCCCCTGGCAAGAATCAGCAACCAATATAATGCAGTCAGGTATGATTGTGCACTATAAGAAATTTGGAATGCAATTCTGCAGAAAACAGTCAGACTGGTCATACCACAATCTGAAGAAGCCAAACTGCCATTGAATGGTGGTTGCCTCATAGTGGCGTGCCGTTTTGTACAAATGCGACTGTAGGCCGTAGAAGTGAATGAAAGCTACTGTTAATAAGCGTGATAGCCTCATCAGTACTTATTTAGGTACTCTCGTGGACAAAAGGCTCTGGACCGCATACCTAGTAATTTTGGTTAAGAAGCACGATGTAAACGAGTTATCACCTTATTTATCTATCCCGCATCAAAGAGCGGAAGTCAAATTTTCACATCGACAAGTATGGTCCCAGGCTATTTTTCGATACGAAAGCTCTGCGCTTTGGTTGCAGTTTGCATGATACCGAGAGTTTTGTGCCCGATAGCACATATGAAAAGAGTGATTCATTTTGAGCTGAACTATTTTTCACCAACGTCTACCCGTAAACCATGAATGTGGCGGTGAATTCACCATTCGGCATGTAAGAAGTATATATAGCAATTGCTACCATGCGCATTACAGCGTATCTAATGGCAACATCTCAGAAAACAGGCAGCGCCTCTGACTGAGTGCTGCCTAAAAGGGAAATTTTTCTGCCACTCGTATAGTCAAGCTTAATCAAGCAAGAGCCACGTCTAAGAAACAAACTTTTAATTGTGCCTCTGTCCTTTGTGGGCCTCTTGATGTTGAAATGGGGCCGCTTTCTGAAAAGCTTAGTCCCCAAAGCGGGTTTTGGTACTCCACTCATGCTCTGTTTGCTAACACGGAAGGTTTAAAATAATACAGTGATCTCAGTCAGTTATACAGCAGCCTAGTCTGAAGCGACACAGCTCATTCAGTACTTTAGACAAGTACGTCTTCTCTCGTCATAAGCGGGTCTAATCCTAGGGGAATTAAAGCGGGGTAATATGCGCTGAGGTATCACATAGCACGATTAACGTCTTTGATCCTTCTTGCAGCACCGACAAGAGCGCCAAAGAGTAAGCCTATCTTCTCGTTTCCTAGCATTAAATGTTTTGACGATTCCAGACCGCACATTCTGAAAGAGTTGCAATTTTCGAACAACACGTCGGTAAACAAATCTCTAATATTACCTTATTAGACTCCTTAGGCTATTTCATGTATGCCTTTATTCTGGACATCAGCCAAGCGTGTAGGGAGTTTTGAGCTCTCTGAGGATGTTTATACATGTGAAAACTCAGGCTTTCACGCATAGTGCGTCGTGAAAAATGTTTTCACTCTCCAGCAATAACTGGGCTGTAAAAATGATGGGAGGGAAAAGAAATCTGAAACACAAAGAAACTGATACGAGAATATGAATACTGTGCTCTTGAAAAATTGCTAGCTTGCTCATACCAAGTAACTGGTCTTATGTACTGACACGGCCGCTCGATGGAAGCGCACTGGGTGCGGCCTGCTGCGTCCAGCCGCCGTCAATGGGCAAGCGCGTCCTTGGGGAGTTTACAGTTGCGCCCGCTATTTCTGCTGAGGGCGCCACTGTTCGGGGACACTTCGCCGCCGGGGTCGCCGGCTCTGAGCGCGCTATTTGCTTCCGTTCTGGGCGCATTCGCCTCGCGTCTGCGTGGTAAACGCAAACATTTTGTGTGCGCGTGTGCAAGCACGTTAACGTTGAGACTGGATGCGTTTGCTTTTTAAGGAGAAAGCCGTTCTAGGCTCATGGAGCGAAAATCTATGCGCAGAAGCTGTGCCTGTTATCTGTGCGTCGCATCTGTGCACTGGTGTTCCAGTCGCAAAAGCGGACGTGCAAGGAGGGAGATTAAGAATGAAAATGATTGATGGTGATTGGTAATCAACAAAAGTTATAGTCATTGATAGAGGTAATGACTAATGCTAATGACTAATAAGGGTTAATAATGACTAAAATGATTTATAATTACCAGTATATCACTCTACGACATGTATTGACCGCAATTGATTAGAAATGAGTAAAAGTGCTTAGCGATGTGTGTAATGACTATAATAGCTAGGCATGCCTCATCATTACTGTTAATGACTACGAAATGACCAATATGTGAAACGACATGTAATGACCACTGCTGATTCTAAATGAGTAACCGGCTTAGTTATGAGTGATAAGGGCTACAATGACTACGCAGGCAGACTCATCATGACTGAGAAACGACCAATATATCAAACGACGACTTGAAATGACGAACTGTGGCAAACGATGAGAGGCAAATGATAGGAGAAGGGTAGGCTTTCGCCGTCCTCAGCTTAAGAGGCATCTAAGAGACCCTCTAATTTTATCTGCTGAGCTCGCTTCAGGCAAAGACAGCAGCGAGGAGTGAAAATGCACTCGCTTCCTCTGAAATGAAAGCGGCGCTGAGGTTAAAAAGTTCAGATGCTGAAGCATAATGCCCTATCAGCTGCCATTGAATTTGCTACAAGGGACAGCAGATTGGACTTGTTGGTGATTAATTATAGGTTAACCGTGCAAACAACGTGACGGGAACACAGGAGAAGAAGACGGCCCAACCGCGGTAGTTGTGTCGTCCTCTTTTCCTGTGTTCCCGTCACGTTGTTTAACCTATTTAGTTACCAGGGAGCTGGCCAGTGAACCAGGATTTTTAACGATGTGTTATGAAGCAAATAAACACGATGAGGTAGCACCAGAAGCTTTTCTCGCAGGTTATGTTGCGAGTACATATCAGAAAAAGCTACGAAGGGTTTTTTTTATATAAGCATGCAATTTCTTCTAAATTTTGCCGCGCTAGTCTGAGTGGCCTTGCAAGTAAAGGAGCCTGTGCATACATTTGTTTATACTGTTGAGACTGTTTGAGCCTATGCGATAAAATGAAAAGCCACGTTCCACAGAAAATCCGGCGCCCGCTCTGTCGGCGAACAGTCGGAGAAAAACCTCGAGGCACTTTAGTTGGTGATATGGCCAGACGCCTTTGGCGCAATGAGAACACATGACATGTTGAATGTGGCAGGAGCTGCCAAACCAGAGAGAGTCAATAAGATGTAAGGATGAAATGGGAATTATTGAAAGCGGGACCCTTAGATGCCAAGTCAGGCACACTATACTCCTATAGGGCACGTTCGTACGGCTTCGGTAAAGAGGGGCTTTATATAGCTATGTGTAGGGTGCTATTCCATATAATGCGGTGGCTTAAGGCTGTATTCTAATGATATGTGACAGAGGCAGCAATTACGGGATACGGTGAATAAGCAGGTAGCAAAGTGCGGGCACTCTAACGAGGCTCCTCAAGGAGACTTAAGAACCCCAAGTTTTGTTTATCACTACCAGGTTGTTGCTTAAATTATGCGATATTTGGTAATGGTTTTGAGGCGATGTCAGTCGAGCAAGAGCCTGTTGCAGGAAATATAGTCAACTGGACCAGTTACAGGTTAATGAAAACCAAGGACAATGCAGGCTTGATGTACCCCGCAAAGGAAGTAATCAAGCTTTGTCAGCTTACGAGCACCTTCATTAACAGGATGATGAAGTCTGAAGAGGTCCGGTGAAGTATAAGCAAGCTGTGTAAACTTTTGGTTTCATCACTGTTTTCTAATTGTAGACAGTACCTGCAGCTAATCTATAAAAACAATGATCGTGCCCATGCTAAGGCGCTATGCAAGATATCGTTAGGTTGCTGCCCCCGCTGATAGCGAGCTGGACTGGAAATGTCAACTCAACAGTGGAGCGATCTGTATGGCTATGGCATAAACCTATCCCAAGAAACGTTTTCCGTCTGCGATTGGTAATTTTCTTCATTTTTTTTGTGTGGCCATTAAATAAGCGTACTCGGCTGCTCGCTGAATCTCGGCTGCAGTTGCGCTTTGATACGTGAACATTCTTGTGATCACAGCTGAGAGTTTCACAACAGCAACACTCGATGCGCGTTCTTCCATTGAAAATTACGAACCAGCAAAATTGTATGGGTTTGCGAGCAGCCAATAAAGATAGTAATGGAAACTTTCGGCGCATATACGTAGCACCTTGAGGCAGACCGGCTCTAGCAAGCGTGCTTACTTTGTCCGGTCACGCAAAATGCGGGAAGATATGACAGATAGCGTTCTGGCATACAAAGTTTAAGGTCTCCAACTGAGTAGAAGATCCCAGGTTATCATCTAGATTACCCCTAATAAACATCGTGATATTTTCACCGTAAAATTTGTCACAATGAGATAGAAAAGTTGGTTACATGTCGCATTTTCACAGAGGTTGTTCATAGTAGGACATTTTTTTATTGGATAGCGCTGGCAGCTGAGAACAGGCTGACATAAATTTGTGTATAAAAGCTGTATGCAGGAATGAGTAAATGGTATGAAAATGACACACGGAATTCGTGACATAGTTAAGTGGTTACGCATTAGGCTACCATGGCTGCTGAACAGCTTCGAATTGTTCACAGCCGGGTCACATATTTTAATGTGACGAACAACTGGATTCGACGAAACATCACGGTAATGCGAGCTCTTCATTCGAGTGGCCTTGAACCACCGTGACTATAAGTTTTTCGGGGTACACTCCAGTATACATCATTGTCGAGCAAGCGCTAAGTGCTGACATGGTCACACTAGACATGACACTATATCTAATTCTTGTTGCTAAACTGTATGAAGCGGAGCTCTTATATCCTTAAAATAAAACGCTTCTACCACGCCGATGCCTCCCTCAAAGCGCAGCCAGGCGCAGCTCCCCGCGCGCGGCTGTACCCGAACGGTGGCGCCGCGGCGGTGGCGACTGGAAGTAGGCGCCTCCCGCCGGTTTCGGGCGACGTAGCAGGCCGCACCTAGTGCGCTTCCATCGAGCGGCCGTGGTACTGACTACCGTTGTTATATGAGGTTTACGGTTCTCATACCTTTGCGACTGCATAGTAGATGAAGGGTAGCAAATTCTTCATGCTAACCTATATAACACAAAGATGTTATGCAGCGTTAGACGGTTACATATAATCGACCATAGGAACGAAGTTGCGTGTACCAAGTTTAGTCATTGTTACCGTCAACTTTACAAAACATGATTTATTTAATCCTTCTATTGCTAGAAAAACACGATATTTAGGATAGAGAATGTAAAAAAATAAACATGTGGGTTTGGGCCATGAGATACTATTTCTCTATTTGTAGCAATCACTGTCCAAAGTTTTGACAGCGAAATAAAAAGCGAGGTGACGTCATCACGAACGACTGTGGATGCATTGAAATTCGACGAGTCGAGACACGCTGCTTTCGTTTTGAAAAAAAGGTGCAAATTATATCCGAATACGGAATGCATGCCGACCATAGGTACCAGATAATAATTCGACTAATTTTGCATCTTTTCAAGATATTTGCATGATCTCGCAGCAGTGGTACTACTCTGAAGTGGCGAACATCTTCAGCATGGTGCTTTCTGGGACTTTTTGGTGCATACCGGGCTTATTTGTCTGTCGATTAACATCGTGTTCACTCAATGCGACGTAATCTACATAGAGCCTGCACTGTTAGGAGTGATTTCGACTCAGTGCACAGCTGAAGGAGCCCATTCCCCGAGAACGGAAGAAGGGGGGGGGATCGAGGTATTTTCGGGGTTTTTTAGATACTCTGCCAATTTTATTTTCTGTAATATATTCAGATATTTCAAGACTATTGCACTGAATCTGAGAGTGTAACATTTTAAAGTTGGTCTTCAGGGTTGGACCATGCAGGAAATGCGAGAAATATTCCTGACATTTTTTCAATAACGATTAGCATTTACCCTGGCCGTGTGTGAACATAATAACGTCCGAAAAAGAAATAATGTGTTGTG